>PITB01031287.1:0-16020 GCA_004024585.1 Paradoxurus hermaphroditus | reverse complement strand
GGGGGTCGGGGGGGGGTGGGCAGGCTAACAGGCCTGAGGACTTAGGCCACGGGCTCCGTCCCAAGAGCTTAGGCGAGGAGCACAGTCCGGCCGCCGAGGACTCAGTCCCGCCCTGCTGTCTGGCCAGGACCAAGGCCGGGGTTGTCAGAGGACTTCCTGGGAGCCAACCAAACACTGCTCAGTCATACCGAGGTCAGAAGTGAAATCCATTCTGACTGGAGGTTGCGGGGACTCACCGGGGCGGGGCAGGGCAGGGTGGGGCCCCTTTTGGTCCTGAGGTGGCCTGTTTGAGCAAGTCCCAACCACCCCCCTCCCCAAGCCTAGGCACCCTTGGCTCTCCTATCTCAGAGTCTGGGAGGAGGGATAGTAAAGTGGGAAGATTCCCAGGCTCATCTTCCCCGCCTAGGATAAATTCCCGCCATTCCTGAGATGCGTCCCCTAGATCCCAAAGGTCTGGCTGTCTGACTCTGGAAGCTACTTTTTTGACCCACTGTCCAGGGAGCCCAGCACCCAGCTCCAGGCCTCAGGCTTTACTCTCTTCATGGTTGTACTCCGTGGCTCTGGCCTCTGGAACCTCTGCCCTTCCCCAACCCATGGGCCCATGCCCTGCAGTTTTCTGGACAAATACACCTGCCAAGGCAGATGGGGTGCTCACGGCATCCAGAGAGCTTCTCCTGTGTTCTTGGCCACTACCTGGGATTCATCTCACCTGAGGCCCACGACAGGGGTAGCCCTCTGGTCATCTCAGTGCTCACCTGGCCTCCCCCTCACTTCCTGCTCCCAGCCCCTGTTGCAGAACCCCAAAGGCTGCCAGCCCATGCCCCACTCCAATCCGGCTCCGAGCAGTTCCCACTTCCCCAGGCCCTCGCAGGCTGAATCCCTGCCGAACTGTAATCTGCCCTGGATGAAGGTGGTAGCTGGATAGTGGTCACGCCCTGATTCCGCGGTTGATAAAAATGACGTGTGTTATCCGTCCTCAAAGATCTCAACACTGTGCTGCGGCCACCATCCAAGTCAAACACTGCCCGCTCCCTCATCTGCAGTTCTAAATCGGTGATGCTTTTGGCCTTGGACTGAACTGTGTCCTTCCAAAATGCGTACACCGAAGCCTTATCCCCTCCTTGCATGTGATGTCTTTGTAGGTAGGGCCTCTAAGGAGGTGACTAAGGTTAAATAAGGTTTTCAGAGTGGAGCCCTAACCTGGTAGAACTGGTGGCCTTGTATGAAGAGGAAGAGACTCTGGAGTTCTCTCTCTCCACTACATGAGGACACAGCGAGGAATCCATCTACAAGCCACAAAGAGAGTCCTCGCCAGGAACGAAATCAGCTGACACCTTTATCTGGGACTTCTAACTTGCAGAACTGTGAGAAAATATATTTCCATTGTTGAAGCCACTCAGTCTGTGGTATTTTGTTGCGGCGGCCCAGGCTAATATAATGCTCTTTCCCACCTGTCTTACTTGGGGTTCCCCTAGAAGCAGAACCGGAGACAAGCTCCCTGCTGGAGAACTCTGGGAGACAGTGTAGAGCACACCTCAGAGCTTTCCCACCTGAGCGGCAAAGAATCTGGGATATTGACCCTCCTGTGCAATTGCCTCAACTCTGCTCCAAGGAGATTACCCTTCTGGTTCCCTTGGCCTGTCCCCCCATCTGCAGAGAAAAAGCCACCAGTTGGGCTTTTGTTGTAGGATGTTGCAAGCAGGTACTGGAACCGAACTGTAAGTCCGAAGGGGTATGGGCGAGCCACCAACAGCCTCTGCTGCTTCCCCTTTAGAGAGAGAGCATCTCCGGAAAGTTCTCTGCCTTCCTGCCACCTATGTTTCCCGGCAGAACCCGGCTGCTATGTTCTGCATCCTACCCTGGGGATCTGGCAACCTTTGGGGCTGCGTTTAGCTTAGGCAGGACCCACTGTGGACAGGCTTTTCTGACTCAAGCGAAGCTAGGCAGCACCTATGACCAGCCCTACTCCCGACTTCTGCAAAATGCCCTTCTCCCCACCTGTACCTATATTGGTGGGGCCCTTCTTGCAGAAAGAAAATTCTCCCAGAAAAATGGGAAGTGCCATGCATTGGGGAAAAGATAGTCTTTTCAATAAATGACATTGAGTCCATTGGATATTCAGAGGAAAAGTTAAACTTGAACTCTGCCTCACACCATACACAAAAATTAATTCTAGGTGGATCCTGCATCCAAATGTGAAAGCTAAAACAATAAAGCTTCATGCCCTCGAAGATGGACTAGAAGACTTTTGCCAGAGTAACCTCTAAGGTCTGTTTTCCCACTGCATGATCAATTTTATTTTACTATTATTTTTTAAAGATTTTATTTTATTTTTTTGAAGGAATCTCTACACCCAATGCAGGGCTTGAACTCAGAACCCCGAGATCAAGAGTTGCACACTTTACCAACTGAGCTTGCCAGGGACCCCTGCATCACCAATTTTAGAATGAGATGAGCATTGAACGTCATTAAGGTGGTTCAAATGGACCCCCAGATATCTTTTCTCTTCCCTGGGATAACTTCTCTAAATTGGAAAAAGTTCAAGGGCGCCTGGGTGCCTCAGTCAGTTAAACATCCGACTCTTGGTTTTGGCTCAGGTCATGATCTCATGGTTTGAGTTCGAGCCCCACGTTGGGCTCCACTGGGCTCTCCACTGACCATGCAGAGTCCATTTGGGATTCTCTCTCCCTCTCTCCCTACCCCTTCCTCCCTCCCTCCCTCTCTCTCTCTCTCTCTCTCAAAATAAATAAATAAACTTTTTAAAAAGTTCATACATCCGTGTCTTTCTCATGGGCTCTTCACAGTCAATGATTCCCTGAAGCTCCTGGCCCCTAACCTAGAGTGGCCCCCTCCCGCCTCCCTACTTACACCTTTGCACCTATACCC
Organism: Paradoxurus hermaphroditus; assembly: GCA_004024585.1. Lineage (NCBI taxonomy): Eukaryota > Metazoa > Chordata > Mammalia > Carnivora > Viverridae > Paradoxurus > Paradoxurus hermaphroditus. Next base: position 13,134 of record PITB01031287.1, on the reverse strand, counting down.
TTGAGCTTCCTTCCTCTACTACCGTTCAGTGGCAGTAATAACACCCAATGGAAGGAAATGAGCCACCTCCTTGAGGCCGCCAGGCTTAAAGACTGGTGTTCACAAGAAGACCCCCCAACATGAGGGTCCTGATGAGTGTGCAGCATTGACCATCCTGTGGGCTCATTCTCCTGTCATTTCCTGAACATTCTCATCTTCACTCTCATTTTGAGATTTAAATTTTTTAAAGTAATCTCTACACCCAACATGGTGCTCATCACAACCCCAAGATCAAGAGTCTCATGCCCTTCCAACTGATCCAGCCAGGCACCCCTCATTGTGAGATTTTTAATGACCAGAACTTCTTTTTTTTTAAACGTTTTTATTTATTTTTGAGAGACAGAGAGACAGGGTGTGAGCAGGGGAGGGCCAGAGAGAGAGGGAGACACAGAATCCAAAGCAGGCTCCAGGCTCTGAGCCGTCAGCACAGAGCCTGACGCGGGGCTCGAACTCACAGACCGTGAGATCATGACCTGAGCAGAAGTCGGCTGCTTAACCAACTGAGCCACCCAGGCGCCCCAAGAACTTCTTAACTGAATGTAGTCTAAGTTATCAATCTTTTCTTTATGGTTGTTTTTTTTGTGGTTTTTTGTTTTGTTTTGTTCTATTTTTTTGAGAGAGAGAGTGAGTGAAACATGAATGGGGAAGGGCAGAAAGAGAGAGAGAGAGAGAGAGAGAGAGAGAGAGAATCTTAAGCAGGCTCCACATTCAGTGTGGAGCCCAACTCGGGGCTTGAGATCATGATCTGAGCCTAAATCTAGAGTCCTATGCTTGGGGCACATGGGTGGCTCAGTTGGTTAAGCATCCAACTCTTGATTTCGGCTCAGGTCATGATCTCATGGTTCATGAGATCCAGCCCTGGGTGGGGCTCTGCACTGACAGTGCAGAGCCTGCTTGGGATTCTCTCTCTCTCTCCCTCTCTCTCTGCTCCTCCTCACCTCTCAAAATAAATAAACATTTAAAAAAAAAAGAGTTGGACACTCAACCAACTGAGCCACCTAGGTGCTCCTACTTCTTGTATCCTTTTAAGAAATCTTTACCTACCCCCAAATCAAGAAGATATTTTTGTGTATGGTATGAGCTAGGAGACAAGGTTAATTATTTTTGTATGGATAGTCAATTGGCTCAGCTCCATGTATTGAAATGACCAACTTTTACCCACTGCACCACAGTGGCACCTGTATCATGAATCAAATGTCCATATATACATGGGTCTGTTCTGGATTCTCTACTCCGATCTACTGGTCTTTTTATTTATATTTACACCAATACCACACTATCTTAATTAAATCAGATTTATAGTAAATTTCGATATCTAGTATGGCAAATTGTCCAGCTTAGTTCTTCATGATTCCCTTGGCCACACTTGGTCCTTTGCATTTCCATATGAATGTTAAAATCAGTTTATGAATTTCTATTTTTCAAAAACCTCCTGAATTTTCCTTGACATTGCATCTGTAAATTTATAGAGCAGTTAATGGAGAATGAATGTCTTTGATGTATTGAGTATTTCAATCTATCGGTATTGTATATTCCTTCATTCATTTCTATCTTTTAAAACTCCTCTTAATAGTATTTATAGGCCTCTGTCTTACACATCTTCCATTTATTCCTCAGTATCTGCTTACTTTATGCTACTGTAAATAACATTTCTTAATTTCACTGTTGTGTGTGTACAATTGATTTTTGAATAATAACCTGATACCCAGCAACCTTGCTTAACTCACATATAGTAACACTTTATCCATAGATTATCTTGGATTTCTCTTAGCTTCTTCATTTCCAATTATTTTTTTTCTTACGTAAATGCATTGGTTGGACCCTTAACTCACCGTTGAATAAAAGGAGTAATAGTGGACATCTTTCTTTGGTTCCTGATCTCAAAAGGCAAACTTGAACTTCTCACCATTACTATCATGTTTGGTTTTATAGATATCCTTTTATTCCTACTTTTCTTCTTAAAATGTTTTTAATTATTTATTTAATTAAATGCTTTTCTGCATATCTTGAGATAATCACCTGACTTTCTCCATTATTTTGTTAACTTGCTGAATTACACTCATCATATGTCTGATGTTAAGCCGTTGCATTAACTGTCTCCTTATGCGTTTGATGGTGAACTCCCATCCTTTACCCAGGAGGTATCATCTGTTAACAGGTAGTTCATTCCCTCTCTCCCAGAATCTCTCTCTCTCTCTCTCTCTCTCTCTCTCTCTCTCTCTCTCTCTCAATCTTAATCTCAATCTCTCCTTTCATCTCTCTCTCTCTCCTACTCGCCAAAATGCCAAGACCTGCAAACCGCCGGGGTACCTCACCCTGCCATGCTATCTTCTGGGAGCAGGGCTGCAAACACAAAAGAACAAGTGTAAATTAATGTCTCACTAAGTCATTCCACCTCGACTCTACCCTGTCTCCCCCTAGCTGGACTCTTGGCTTTGGGTCCCCTTTATTGAAATTCCAGAAGGGCACTCGTTGGCCGTCTGTCCAGAAGACCCTGCCTCCGCTTACTTCCCAAAGGGAAAGGGGTCCAAACCTCCCTGCCCTGCCGAGGAGGAGGCTTGCAGGGGGGTGGAGCGGCAGCCCTGGGAGGACGGGGTCATTCCGGGTTTAAAGCTGCGAGGACTGCCAAGGGGGTTAGGGGTGCACAGACCCCCCCCAATGGAGACAGGATGGAAGAGATTTCCCACCCTAAAGATATAGAACAGGCTTCTCAGCAGGACAATAACAGAAACAAGACCATTTTGGGGGGCACATTCTTTAGGTCGTTTTATTCCTTGAGAGAGAGGAGGAGCCAAGTGTTTAAAAGGGGAAGGAGAGGCGCCTGGGTGGCTCAGTCAGTTGGGCCTCCAACTTCGGCTCAGGTCATGATCTCACGGTTCATGGGTTTGAGCCCCGAATTGGGCTCTGTGCTGACAGCTCAGAGCCTGGGCCTGCTTCAGATTCTGTCTTCCTCTCTCTAACCCTCCCCTGCTCACTGTGCTCTGTCCCTCAAAAAAATAAATAAACATTAAAAAAAAATTTTTTAATAAAAATAAAATAAAAGGGGAAGGAAAAATGCCTTAGCACGTCTGTTGTTCCTTGGGGCCCAGCATCCTGCCATCTTGTTTCTTCAAAGCCTTTCCTTCCGCATCCCCTGCCAGCCTGGGAATGAAAGCGGCTCCTGATGCATCCCTGGCTGTGCTGGGGACCCCTCGGGCGGTCGGCCAGGGCTGCCAGGGCTCCCGGTGGAGCCGGGGGAAGCTCCCGAGCCGCTGGGAGAGGGGAAGTGTGGCTGCATCTCCCTGGCAGGGCTGTAAAGAGCTGTCTACCTGGCACCGTGGCCAAGGGACACTCCACAGTCGGGCAGCCATCCCGCGAATCCAGGAAAGCCCCCTGGCCTGGGTCCCTGTCCCTGATGGCTCTCTTGGGGGTTCCACTCACCTGGGAGCCTGGCTCCCCTCCACACATCCGCCCACTCACCCAGAGTCTGAGGTTACCTTCAGGCAGGTGGAGGAGGGGTCTGGCCACTTTGGGGCTGGTGTGGACTCGAGCCCAGCCAGCTTCGGCTTCTGTGGTGAAAGCTGGTTTGTCTGGGGCGGCTCCCTTAGGCCCTTCTTGGAGCCAGGCCTAGGAGGCCATCTTGCCAAGACAAACTGTGGCCGCTGGGTGGAATGTGGTGGGGTGGCTGCCGAGCGGGCCCAAACTTGGCAGGCCTCTCAACGGTGCCCTGGCCTGTTCCACAGCGCGGAGCCCTACAAGGGTCAGGCCAGGCCAGGAGCAGTTACCAAGACTGCTGGCCATCTCGCTGCCTTGTTGAGTGAGGCGGGGACAGCCCCTCTCTTGGGCTCACCCAAAAACCAAAAGCTTATATTGAAGCTTCAAGGTTGACAGAATTCCTTCAAATCTGCTTCTTTGGGAGTGGGGAGCTCAGAAGCAGAAGGTGGGGAAAGAGGGGGTGGCAGGGAGCCGTTTGTGCCTGTGTGTGTCCACCTGGGGTGTGTACGTGCGGAGTGAGGGCTGTCAGAGCAGGAGGAAGACCCCCAGCAAGGCCTCTTCTTCCTTCAGCAAAACCCAGTTGGGGGGGGCCACCCTGCCATTAGGGTGGCGGAATGCATACACCCCCCATGTATTCAGCACTGGCCCGAGGCTTATTCCCTTGGTTGGGATCCCCTCTAACGGAGCGAAAGTGGGGACTTGGGTGCCGGTAAAGGGCTCTCTGGAGGAAAAGCAGTGACGGAGGCAGGACAGGGCAGGGGGAAGAGCTAAGAATGTGGTCTTGGCAGGAGTCTGACACGATGCCAACAGGGAGCTCTGGGGCTCGAAGGCCACCACGTTGGACCCTCTCGGTGGCAGGGACGTAGCTCTAATAGCTCCGTGCCAGTCAGTCACCGGCTACAGGCTGCCAAACCGGGGTGGAGCGTGTAACCCCAGTGTCAAGAGGCTCCCATTTGGCTAAGTGCAGTACTTAAGAGAAGCTCCAAGCTGTTAGCAGCCGACACGCCCCGCAGTCGAGGGATGGGTGCACCGGCTGGTGAGAAGGTTCTGGGTGCGACACTGAGGGCCTCCACCATCCCCATCTCCAGCACCTCAAGATCAGGAGCATGGGGCGCCTGGGTGGCTCAGTCGGTTAATCGTCCGACTTCAGCTCAGGTCATGATCTCAGGGTTCGTGAGTTTGAGCCCTGCGTCGGGCTCTGTGCTGACAGCTCAGAGCCTGGAGCCTGCTTCGGAATCTGTGTCTCCCTCTCTGTCTCTGACCCTTCCCCGCTCATGCTCTGTCTCTCTCTCAAATATTAAAAAAAAAAAAAAAAAAAGACCAGGGGCTGGGCCTTCAGGGTACCACTATTCCTCAGGTGACAAGGACTCCCCTTCTGTCTCAAGAGGGGCCTACAGGGAGTGTCCTGGGTTGTTGACAAACAGGGAGATCAGATGAGGCCCACAGCACTCTATAGCAGAGGTGGACACACGGTCAGTGGGGGGACCACTCAAGGGCGGTCACTCATTGGGAGGTAATGGCTGGTGTCTGTGCCGGCTCTACTGACCCAGGGCCCGGGTTGTTGCGACGGATGCCTATGCAAGCCGCCCGCCTGTCCTCTCCCCTCCCCGCCCAGGATGGACCCAGTTTCCTTTCTCCACGTCCCAGATCAGGTGACCCTCTGTGGCTCCCGAGAGGAGGGGGGCGCTGGCAATCTTGCTATCCCTCTAGTCTCTTGCCAAGACATCACCTTGGCATCAACGCCTGCTTCCCTTTTCATACTCAAGAGTCGATTTCCAAAATGAAACAAAAAACACTGAGCCTGCTGTTTCTCCTTCCGAACTGCTAAACCTAAAATGCATATAGAAAGGTAACTTTGTCCTGAGGTCAACTTTAGCTCCTGTTAAGATAGCCACCCTGAGGCACCCGGTTGGCTTCGTCAGTGGGGCATGCTTGACCTCAGCGTTGTGGGTTCAAGCCCCACGTTGGGTGTAGAGATTACTTAAAAATAAATCTTTATGGGGCACCTGGGTGGCTCAGTCGGTTAAGCGTCTGACTTCGGCTCAGGTCATGATCTCGTGGTTTCGTGGGTTCGAGCCCCATGTCAGGCTATGCACGGACAGTGCAGATCCTGCTTGGAATTGTCTCTCTCCCTCTCTCTCTGCCCCTCCCCAACTTGTGCTTTCTCTCTCTCAAAAAAAAAATTAAATAAATAAACAAACAAACAATAAATAAAATCTTTAGGGAAAAAAAGATAGCCGCTCCTGCTTTCTTTTGATTAATGTTTGCATAATATATCTTCTTCAACCTTTTATTTTCGAGATGCCTGTATCTTTTCATTGGAAGTGAGTTTTTTTTTTAATTTTTTAATGGTTATTTTATTTTTGAGAGAGAGACACACAGAGCATGAGCAGGGGAGGGGCAGAGAGAGACGGAGACACAGAATCTGAAGCAGGCTCCAGGCTCTGAGCTGTCGGCACAGAGCGTGATGCGGGGCTCAAACTCACAAACCGTGAGATCACGACCTGAGCCGAAGTCGGATGCTTCACCGACTGGGCCACCCAGGCGCCCCTGGAAGTGAGTTTATTATAGTCTATAGTTGAGTCCCATCTTGTAATCCACTCAGTCAATAAGCTGGGCCCTTGAGTACACTTTTCATTATGTATATTCAACTTTGATGAATAAAAACAATCTTTTTTTTTTTTTTTTGGAAGAAGATGATGCAGTACAAGAGGGGCTGGCGGTGGAGAGCAGGGAGATGGGACATGTGGCACTGAATTCCTCCCGGTGACCTGAGATTGAAAATATGAGAGGCTCGGGGTGCCAAACCTGGGTGGCTCAGTCGGTTAAGCGTCCGACTTCAGCTCAGGTCATGATCTCACCGTTCGCGAGTTGGAGCCCCGCATGGGGCTCACTGCTGACAGTGCAGAACTGGTTCCAGATCTTCTGTCTCCCTCTGCCCCCTCCCATGCTTTCTCTCTCTCTGTCTCTCTGTCTCTCTCTCTCTCTCAAAAGTAAATAAGCATTTTATTAAGAGAAAATATGAGAGGCAGAAAGAGCTCAAGAAACAGACAATTCAACAGCCAACATCAGTAAGAGCTTACCTAACAGAAGGCTACATGGATGTCTTTGTGTTGAATTTACACGTTAGTAATTGCCCCATCCCTGCCCTTACAAGCTCTCCTGTGAATCGCAGGCAGCTGGGAGCCTGGAAACTACATTTTGTGGGCTTCTTTCCAAGCAAGGGCACAGCGAGATTTTTTTGAACATTTTATTTATTTAAGTAACCTCTATGCCCAACATGGGGCTCGAACTCACGACCCCGAGATCAAGAGCTGCACACTCCACTGATGGAGCCAGCCAGGCGCCCCAGTTACGGCTAGATTTTGCCAGTGGATTTTGTAGGCTGGAGATTAGGAAGTGGAAGGAAGGAAGAAATTATTCTGCTTCAGCCTCCAGCATGGCAAGGGATCATGGGAAGTGGCTGCCAATGGTCCGTAGGTAAAACCCCTTTCTCTCTTTTTCTCATCCAGCTCTTCCAACACTTTTAAGTCCAATGTCCAGCATTAAACTTTCCTCTGCTTAAAATGTCTAAGTGGGCTATGGTCCTGGCAAGACTGACACATACTTTGCCCTTCGGTCTGAAAGAAACTAATCAAACCTCATCATTTACCAACCATCACCAAAGACGGCTGGTGGAGCAAATTCTAACGTCCTCAGCTGTTCTGCCTTCCTCGTCTTGTCCCTCCTTCTTGGAGCTCTCTGTCCACACCCCACACCTGGCACGCCTGCCATCTAACCTCCGGGAACCTTCACATCGGTTGCAGCCTTGACCCTGCCGTATTTCCTCCACCTCAGCATGCCTTCACTGTCCCCTCTCGCGACGGCAAGCCCCAGGACGCTAGCAGGGCACCGTATATACTTGACCCCTTGCATGCTTGGGCCTGAGCACGGCAATGGCGCCTGCTGCAGAAGCTCATTGGTTGATGAGTTGCCCCGGCAAGCCCTAAGTTCAAGAAGAACCCAGGCGGGATCCTCTTTTCACACCATTTCTCCAGCAGTTAATTGATGAGAGCCTGCAAGTGTGTGCGGAATAGGATGGGGAGGAGAGGAAGCCGCGGCCTGGCCCAGGGGCAGGACCTGGGACACAGAGACCGCAGGAAGACTGCCTGAGGTACCAAGTAGCTTTAATGAGCCTCGGCACCTCTTCCCCCCACTCTACCCCTCCCGCTTTCAGTTCTGGCCAGGTCCAGCCTGCCCAAGGCTCTGGGGCTGTTCACCTGGAGATGTTAATTCTTCTGTCCCCTCAGGCGCTCCAGCCGCCTCCGAAGGTCTGGGGGCACCTTGGCCCCAGAGGCAAGCAGTTCTCGAAGTCTTTGCTTGGGAGTCTTGGTGAGGTGGAAATTGCAGGGCACTGGGCCCTCTTCAAAGGTGACCCGGCAGCTCCTCGTCACCGAGTGATAGCCCTCAGCGCTGGCGGTCACCACATAGTCCCCCGGGGTCAGCAGGCGCCAGTAATCCCCGCCCCATGCTGACAAGAGTGAAGGGCAAGATCAGGATCCAGTGACCCTGCTTCCGACCCGGCCTGAAGCCCTCCCACACCTCCGCCACCCCCTCCCCGACGCACCTGTCGTTACATCGTGATTAATCCCGTCCACAGAAATGACAGCGTCGGCAATCCCGAGCTCTGTGTCCTTGTCCCGCACGACTCCTGCGATGCCCATTCGCACCTGTGCGGGAAAAGGCCATCAAAACTCTTTTCCTTCTGCATGAGATATGACCTTGACCTCATATTCCGGCTGTGTTCATGGCAAACTTCACTGCTGTGGGGTCCACTCCTCCTGGCTAACGGTCTCTGACGCCGCCCTGCCGGCAAACTGTGCTCCCGGTGCTCCAGCCCTCCGAGCCAACCGATGCCAAGCGTGACCCAAAGCCTCTGTGAGTCAGCACATGCGGTAGGACCTTGGGAGGCCCCCTTGTGGGAGCTGCCACCCTACACGGACAGCAGACCGCAGCAGGCCAGCGAGGCGGGCGGGGGGGAATTCGGATCCGACCTGCTCCAGGTAGGTGAGGAGGGCATCTTTGTTGTTCTCCCACTCCTGGGGCAGCTCGCTCTCGTGAGGAAACTTGTCACAGGACAGCTCCACGGTGACCTCGAAGCAGTTGGTGTGCAGGTAGCTGAAGTCATTCATACCTAGGGTTGCCACAGACACTGGAGCCTAAGGGGGGGCGGTGGGAGCCCCGCCCGCCCGGTTCCCTCTTCTCTGAGACACTCCCTGGCAGGAGTCCACACCGCTGCTCCGTGTGGATCGGGCAGACTGGCTTACGGGGGCAGGGTTCTGGGGCCGGGGCTGACTCTACCCCGGGGCACATACTCCCGGGGACCGTGTGCCAGTCGGCCCCGTTGATGATGTTGCCGTGCAAGGAGAAGTCTTGGTTGTGGCAGGGTCGGCGGTCTGGGTCCTGCATGGCCCGGTTGGTGCCAGCATAGACGGTGCTGAGCCAGCGGAACACGGCATCGTCCGGGGTGGGCGTGAGTTCCCGGGCAGCCCACGGGGTCCGGGTCATGTCGAATGGGTAGGACACCACGAGCTCACCCCCGTGGAGGTTGGCGCTCAGCACAAAGGGGATCCGCTGCATCCACTCGATCACCGCCCAGGTTTCAGGAGCCACCTGAATGAGGTGGGGTGAGGTGGGGGACAGGGGCAGGAGCCCCTGGGTGACCTTCCGCCACCTCCCCCAGAACACTCACGGTGGCGTTGGGCAGGGTGTAGTAAGTGGGCAGTGGCAGGTGATGGTTGGGGACAGTGTCGGGCACCAGCCCGTCATCCTCTGCTTCCCACAGCGGTGTGTTGAGGTCAGCAAAATTGTGGTTAAGGTCAATGCCCTGCCAGTTCCAGCGGCCCTCTGCCCAGCCGACCAGCTCCGAGCCCTGCCAGGGAAGGGGTGCATTCAAGCCAAGCCGGCGTCAGGGCAGAAGGAGCAGGGTGGGCCTCGCGCCAGGCGGCCTACCCGGCCAAAGGCGGTCTCATAACCGTCAGGGTTCATGGAAGGCAGCAGGTGGATACGTGTCTCGGTGAGCAGCCGGGTCACCCGCGGGTCCCCTCGCAGGAACTCACGGCACAGGTACTGCATCAGGAGCAGGAGCAACTCCCGCCCCAGGGCCTCATTCCCATGCATGCCGGCCACATAGCGCACCTCGGGCTCTCCTGGGAACACACGGGGCTCGACGATGGCTCACGCCCACACCCCTTCCCTGTGCCTACCTTCTCCCCGCCCAGAACCTGCCAGTACCCAGCTCATGTTGGCCAGGGTGGTCCGACATTTCCATCACGTACAGCTTCAGGCCCTGGTGGCTCTTCCCAATGCTGTAGATGCGGGTGATGTTGGGGCACTGCTCGTTCACCTCCTTCATCAGCTGGGGGGGGGTGCAGAGTACAGCATGGCATGGGGCACGGGAGGATAAGACCCAAGGGTCAGGCCACACGAGGCCATGGAAGGACTCACAAAAACCAGGGGTGGTCCACACAGATAGGGCAACACTGCCACCAAACAGGTGAGGAGCGATAGCAGACCAGGAGGAAGGGTTAGAACGAGGCAAATACCGTAACAAAGGAAATTGGGACAGAGTTTGGGGATCAACGGGAGAGAGGGGTGAGACAGTGGGAGGAGTGGGGACATGAGGACAGTCATAGCAGGTTAGGCCCTGGTGGGAAGGGGACCTGAGCTAGGCAGCTCCCCCTTCCTGGGTCCCAGGAGTTCGTATCTGACCTTCCTCATGGCCTTGTAATTGTGATGCCGGAAGTCCAAAGGGTCAGAGGATCCCATTGCAGGGGCCTTAGGGGACAGGTCATTAGGATCTGGTGGAGAATGAATTCATGGTAAAGGGGGAGTCCATGGTGGAGGCTTTGCCCCTGCTCATCCGGCCCGCGTCCGGCTGCCCACCTGAGACCGGGCAGGCCAGGATCTCTGCCCGGAGGCAAGCATCGCCTCCCTGCAGCCAGGACTGGGGCAGCAGGCGAATGAAGCGGGCCACCTGGGGCTCAGGCAGGAGGTTCAGCACCGATGTCTCTGGGTCTGAATTGGCAGGAAATACCTGGGGGCAGCAAGTCCTTCAGTGGGACTGCTCAAACCCCAGCAGCCTGGCCCAGAAGCAGAGAAGGAGCGCAGGCCTCCAAGCTCACCACCAAACCCACCCTGGTGGGCTTGCCTGGAGACCCGCGCTCCACGTCGAACACAGACCACCCGCGCACCCCTCCTGCCCCTTGCCAACAGGCAGCCCTCGGCAGCCACGCTTTCTGGCTCCGTCACAGCTTGTTAGACCAACACGGCCACGTCACTCGGGAACAGCCAGTTCTAAAGCTGACCAGCCCCCACACCGGAGCCTGGTATAAAAAGGGGTCCGTGAGATGGGAAAGCCAGAGCGGCGGGGAAGGTGGGAAGCGGCATGAGGGTCTGGGGCCCATCAACCAGAAAGGGTGTTCCAGCAGGAAGCTGAGGCATGAAGCGGACCCGCCCTGCGGAGAAAGCGTCTAGAGAGGAGGTAGGCATATTCCAAAGCAGCTTGGCCCCAAGGCTGCCTGGTGGGTGCCACGCATCTTGACAACGACCCCCTTTCTCCAGGGATGCTGAGTGGGCACCTGTTCCCTGACCTCAGAGGAGCCCCAGCCCAGCCCAGTACCCTACGGTGGGCCCGCTCACCGCGTCCATCCCACTGCTACGGTTCCTGCTCGCCCACCACGTCCGACTGTCGTTGCTGAAGCGGACCTTGTATGATGTGACCCAGTCGTACCTGGCAGGAGCGGTGGGGAGAGGTCATCGGTGGCTTCGGGACTCCCACCCCAACCCTCCTGAGTCTGCCCCTGACCTCCTGGGTCTGCCTCACCTCCAGATAGAGTTCCTGCCCTGGGTGATAATGCCCGAGAAGCGGGTGGGGTGCCCAGCATCCACCTGAAGCCACGGCTCGGCATCCTGGGGCTCAGCGCACCAGGCGCCGTCGTAGAGATCACCATCCTCCAGGCCTGACTGGGGGCACAGGACGTGGCGCTCAGACCCAGGCGAACAGCACAGGGTGGGCCAGGATGGGGGCAGGGGAGGGGTAGGGAAGAGGTTCCAACGGTTGCCCTGCTCGGAGCCAGGGCTGCTGACCTGGATATTGAGCCGTCCCCGGTGTGGTCCAAGACCAAAGGACTGGCTGCTGGATGCCTCGAGCTGGCTATCTGAAATTCGCAGGGACTCCAGGCCCAAAGGGGGACAGCCTGGGGCGGGGACAGAGCAGTGAAACAGGACCAGAGAGAGAGGGTGGTCAGGGCAGGTTGGAAGCCGAGCCTACACTCGCCCGTGTGCTGGGCAAGCCGGGGCCATGCTATGCCCATGAGGCCAAAAGTGACGTTAGTGTGTGTGACCCATGGGCTGCAAGTTTGGGCAGGGCCCCCTGGAAGGGCAGTACCTGGCTCCTTCTCCTCTGGGAGGTCAAGGGCTCCCGCGGGGGTGGTGATCACTGGAGGCTTGGTAGTCACCAGGGGTCTGGGTCGAGCTAGCTTCTTTCGTTTCTTTATAATGACCTTCTTCTTGACGAAGCGAATCCGGACGTGCTGTTCTGAGGTCCCTGGGGACCAAGGAGGCACACCAGGGCAGGGGAGAACGGCAGATGGAGTGGCAAGCCCACAGCAGCACCCCCCCACACCTCAAGTATCTAGAGACCGTGGCATGGACTTAAAGTCTGACCCCCACCTGCCTCTCCAGCCACTTTCTCGGCTCCTTCTCCTTCCTGACGTGACTACATGTTTGGCCAGCCTCGTCGCTGACTCTCCCCAACGGAGAGCTACGCCCAGCCACTGGGAACTATTTGGTTGCTCCAAAGAGCTGAGTTCAGTTCTTTATCTCCAGGCCTTGGCCTGGGCTGACCCTCTCCATCATACCATCCACCACTCCTGATCTTATTGCCTAATTCCCATTCTTTGAACTTCAGCCCAGGTGGCTTCCTTAGCTCCGGACTCAGCCTCACGCTCCAAAGCCTCAGTGCTGCCTTTATCGCTGCATCTGCCCTCTGGGCTGAGATGTTCCGTCCTCAGATTCAAGTCGGCCTGGGTGCTCAGGTTTTCCAGGGTGGGGCTTGTGTCCCGCTGGCCCTCAGCACAGGGCCTGGGACACGGCAGAGGTCACTAGCTCCCCACCCACCCAGGCGCTACAGGTACTCCAGTACAGGCTGTAAGTTTTCCTATCTGGTGACCCATGCCTTTCCACATACTGTTTCTTCTTGGCTGCTCTCTGTTTTTAGCGCTTCCTAATTCAGAGAGACCCACCCTCAGGACCCGGTTTCACTTGCCTCCTCTGAGAAGCCCTCCTTGAAGGCCATCCCCTTGCCTTCCTCCCCTACCGACCCGCTTCTGGAAAGTCAGGAAGTCAGGCAGCCCGCCTCTCCCCTTCCCCTGGGGGTGCCCCGTTCCTCCAGGCAGCTTCAGCAAAAGGCACTCTCTCTGCCTTGCTCTCCTTCGTTCCTTCCAGCCCCTGCCCTTACGCTCTCTCCGTCCTAAGTCTAGCTCTGCACCCTTTAGTTTGGTGTTTTTGTGTCCCTCTTTCTCTCCTTCTCCTGGCTCTGGTCTCAGTTTCCTCATCTGAGAAAAGGGAAGGTTTGGGGCT
>PITB01031286.1:0-16031 GCA_004024585.1 Paradoxurus hermaphroditus | reverse complement strand
AGTTTCTGGGGATGTGTTCATGAACAAAATGGTGCCTTCTATGACCTGAACTTGACTAATAAACCCAACTTCGTATGCAGTGCTGCCCACCTCACTCACAGGGCCTCGTTGCCTGCTGCTGGTTATCTTTTCATGGATGTGTTTCGGATCTTCTAGACTCCTTTAGGGGAATGCTTGTGATTTGCTATTGGGCACCTCTCCACATTTTGCTCATCTTAGTGGCTCAGTTAGCATTTAATGGTGATGATGCTATAACAGACATTGGTCCCTACAGATCAAGTCTTATTTACAAAAGCATTTGAGTTTCAATGCCAGCTAAACCCAGGGAATTGCCGATACATCTAACTCTCAACTCTGTGTCCAGAGAACCACTTGACTGACATACCGCCCAAACCCACTTGGTGAGGACTTTGAGGTCCCTCCTGAGAAAGTAGGACTTCAGGATCTAAAGATCATCTGAAGGACTTCATCCAAGGTGCTGGTTCCTTTCAAGGCAGATAAATGAATCCTGGGGAGGGTGCCCTGGTGTGGCTTTGGGAAGATGGGGGCTTAGACAACCAACCTTAGCTCTTGTACCCTGAGACTCTCACACAAAGGCAGAGAAAGATTATAAAATTTCCTGTTCATCAGAGTGGCTGTGCATCTGTCCTCTTCACCTTCTGTAAGACTGTTGAACCCATGCCTCCAGCAGGTGGAAACAGGAACAACAAAAGTAACAAGCTTCAAAAAGGGGGGAAAGGATTGAACTAGAAGTGCAGACTTGTATGCTTCATGCCATGAATGCCAGCAAAAGGCAAGAAAAAACAAAAAGACCCTGGACCAACTTTGCTAAAATTGTGTCTTGTTTACATACCAGATAACGCCTTTAGGAAGGTATCATTTGCTTATTGATTCACTTCCAACACCGGGGATTAAACTCAGTCCGTTTACTTGTTCTGAGCATTTTTAGTGAAATATCTTTCTTTTTGCAAAAATTTTTAATGTTTATTTATTTTCGAGAGAGAGAGAGACCGAGTGTGAGCAGGGGAGAGGCAGAGAGAGAGGGAGACACAGAATCTGAAGCAGGCTCCAGGCTCTGAGCTGTCAGCACAGAGCCCGATGCAGGGTTTGAATCCACCAACTGTGAGATCATGACCTGAGCTGAAGTCAGAAGCTTAACCGACTGAGTCACCCAGGTGTCCCAGGACTTTCTTTTAACATTAATGCCAGCACTAGCCCCAGCGGCCTGCAGATAACTCAAAATCACCTCCTACTCCTACACAGTCCAAGTCCTACAAAACCAGGCAGCTCTTGGCTCCCCCCAAACATCCCTCGGCCTTTTATGTCTCTTTACTTCTGCACACATAGTTCCGTCTTCCCTGCTTACTTAGCCCCTTTCATGTGATGAGACTCAATTCAAATGTCACTTCCTCTGGGAAGTCCTCCATGCTGTCATTGGTGGCTCCAGCTTCTTGAGACACCCCTTTCCTTTAATATTTATCGCAAATATCTAGAGCTTCAATCCAAGAGAAGGCAGGAAGTCCAGCATGTTTGCCCTGTACCTCTGGGTGTTGTTGGCAGAACACTGAAGTTGGGGGCTTACTCTCTCTTGGTCCTGTCTTGCTCTGAGTCGCTAACTATTGAATTTCTCACCTCCTGCCACTGTTCTCTTCTCTCCATTGCCCCCCCCGAGCGTGACCCTTCCTGACACAGTCTTCAAAGATCTTCAGCGTACCACTGACACAGGTTGTCTTGTCTAGCAGATATTTATTTAATGGAAGAGGTTTGGCTCAAAGCGGGAGATTACATCATGGGAACAGAACAGACAATAACTTGAGATGAAATATTAGATGTCATGATCCCAAGAATTCATCAAAGCCTTCCTGGTGCTGGGCATTTCTCCCTGACTGTGTCTCAGCTGAGGATCTCACGTCCTACTCCTTCCTTCCTCAGCCTCCCCCGATATCTGCTGTCCCCCTTCCTTCGCCAGCCTCGAACCCTTAACATTCTTGTAACATTTTTCCAATGCAGAGCATTCGAACTCTCCTCTCCCCTTTCCCCCCAAACTAATTCCACTTTACAAGTCCAAAAATTTCATGAAGATGGCCCCACTGAATGAAGGAGCTTCTCGGGTGATCTCTCCCTTCAGCGCTGCAACATACATACGGATTTGTGGACATCGTTATCTTTTTACTTAGCCTCTCCAGTGGATGAGAACATGGAATTTAAAAAAATTTTTTTAATGTTTATTTATTTTTGAGAGAGAGAAAGACAGAGCACAAGTGGGAGAGGGGCAGAGAGAGAGAGAGGGAGACACAGAATCCGAAGCAGGCTCCAGACTCTGGGCTGTCAGCATAGAGCCCGATGCGGGCCTTGAACCCACTAACTGTGAGATCATGACCTGAGCCAAAGTCGGACGCTTAACCGACTGAGGCACCCAGGCACCCCAGAGAAAATGGAATTACTCCAAAGGAGGCAGTCAAGGATTCTCATTTCTTTCTTCCCATATTTTTTATGGCTTGCATTTTAGTTTCACAGTGAGCATATATTGGTTTACTGGTGTTTTTATAATAAAATTGTTAATGCAAAAAAGTTTGAAATGTGCTTTGAAACCAAAGATCGCTTTTTTTCAGTTCTTTGGACAAGATTCAGTTGCCGTTCAGGAGTTTCTTTCACAGGTCCCCTATAAACAGAAGGGGAGCAACATAAAGACTTACTTGCCTCTTGTCCAGAGCAAAGCAAGTCCTTTGTTTATGTCCGTCTTCCCAGATACTACATGAGAAGTCAGTGACTATATCTTAATTATCTTTGTAGCGTAAGAAAACATGGTGCTTCCATGGAAAATTACCCATTGTCTACAGCATGTTCCTCTGGGTTATCCAAAGCTAGCCTTGCGTTGTCTACTCTGTAAAGTGTAGATAATTGATAGCAATGCAAAATAATTCGTGCCTGTAGACATGCAAAAATTCTGTACAATGGAAGCTCACATCTGTCTGTACAGCGGAGGCTCCCAAACTGCGGACGAGGCCAGTTTTGCTCCCATTTGCCTATCAATTTCAGTATTTCTCTCCAGTGTCTGCGTTTTCTTTTGATCCGTGAGAAACGTATCACCAGTTCGCTCATTAATGACTTAAGTAAGTCCTCTGACATGCTTTCAGTTCACATCTCATGCTCTGTAGGAGAGTCACGATTTTACCTTTTCTGAATTTGAATGTGATCCTTTTAAAGGATTTAAAAATTTTTTTAATGTTTTTTCTTTATTTTTGAGAGAGAGAGAGACAGAGAGACAGAGCACGAGCAGGAGAAGGGCAGAGAGAGAGGGAGACACAGAATCTGAAACAGGCTCTAGGTGCTGAGCTGGCAGCACAGAGCCTGAGCTCGAACTCATGAACCACAAGTTCTTGACCTGGGTCTAAGTCAGGCGCCTAACCGACTGAGCCACCCAGGTGCCCCTGAACAAGGTCTTTCATCAGTTTTTCCACTGCCTGGGCCAAGAACTGATGCGTGGCAGCCCACAATACAAGCGTATTCAATGAATAAATACATGAAAAGCAAGAAGGTATATCCTCATTGCTATTAATATAACATTAACTCAAGCGTGTGCATTATTAATACATTTGAATTTGCCCATTGCTTCTTAGTTAATGGCAATGTTAGTGATAGCCTGGGGTTTCCCTGAGCCATATCCATTCCATTTTATTCTAATTAGAAAAATATTTTTTAGAGAACTTGGGAAAGATAGTAAGTATAAAGAATAAGTTGTAACCATTCTATAGTCCCTTTCCCCCAAGTAATCACACTATTAATTCCGTTATTTCCCTTCTGGTCTTTTCTCTGCATCCGTTTAGTCAACGAGAATTTACTAAGCACCTACTGTGTGCCAGGGACTGTGGCCATCACAGCAAAGGAAACACACAAGACACCATCCTCTTGGAGCTGACATGTGAAGTGGGTGAGAGGGGAGAAAAAAGAGACCAAGAAATGAAGAAAATCCCAATCAGTCAAGAGCCCATGTATGCTTCTCAATGCATATTTTCTATCAGTTCGTATGATTCACAAAATTAATTCAAGTCATGTACCCTTTATTAACACCCCATGCTCAAATGCACTGGTATGGAATTTGGTGTTTCAACTGGTCTCTGAGTCTGTGTGAGCCACCTCCCTCTTTCAAGCCCCCAGAACGTGCGGTATACCACCAGGTGGATGGCATTGAAAGAGTTCAACTCGCCGAGATCGATGGTTCAATTGTTCCTCAAAGCCTCTGAGACTCAGAATCAAGCTTTCAACATAAACATCCTCCCCAGTGGAACCCAGAGTAGGGTTCTGTAGGATTGCAGACAAGAAGGAGATGCCCAAAGTGCTGGGAACTCAGATATCCCTTTGATTTGTCCTTGAGTGGGGGTAAAGGGCTGCCACGTGGAGAGAGAGAGTGATAGTAGCAGTAGAGAGAGGAGGCAGCGAAGCTGGGTATTCTTCTCTTGGAAAAGAGCTGCTCGCACAAGGGCACATGCACGTTGGCGAGAAATCTGTGTACTGGCATCCAGAGTTAGTAGTTTTCCTTTCTTGTCAGCATGTTTCATTTAAAATTCAATGAAATTTAATTTTCATTTCAGGGGGGCACCTAGGTGGCTCAGTGGGTTAAGTGTCCGACTTCGGCCCAGTTCATGATCTGACAGTTTGTAGGTTCGAGCCCTGCATCGGGCCCTGTGCTGACAGCTCAGAGCCTAGAACCTGCTTCGAATTTTGTGTCTCCCTCTCTTTCCCTGCCCCTCCCCTGCTTGAACGATGTGCCTCTGTCTCTCTCAAAAATAAATAAACATTGGGGCACCTGAGAGGCTTAGTTGGTTGAGTGTCTGACTTCAGCTCAGGTCATGATCTTGCAGTTCCTGAGTTTGAGCCCCACGTAAGACTCTGTGCTGATAGCTCAGAGCCTGGAGCCTGCTTCAGATTCTGTGTCTCCCTCTTTCTCTGCCCCTCCTCTGCTTTCACTCTGTCTCTCTCTCTCTCTCTCTCTCTCAAAAATAAATAAACATTAAAAAAAATTTTAAATTAAAGTTCCTCAAATTTGAAAACTTGTATTAACATTTGAGGACCTTATCTGAGAGTACATACCTTGAGATGAAAAATGCGTGTGTGTGTGTGTGTGTGTGTGTGTAAATTTTAGGCCAGCTCCCACAAAATAACCTTGCTCTAAGGTTGGGAAGAAACTGACACTGTTTGAAGGGCTTACATCTAATTGATTCCAAGTCATCGCGTAATATTGATTGATAATGAATTTCCTGTGGGCCAAATTCACAAGCTGCTTCTTTCTATGACCTGGGACATGAGAGCCTTGGTATTACAAAATACTCGCTCGGCCTTATCATATGTTCAGAGACAGGAGGGGCAACGTCTGTTTAGCCCCTCTGTCTATCTCTGTGTCTCTCTCTCATTTTCTCTCTCTGTGTCTCTTCCACTCTGATTCCGGTATTTTAGAATCTTTTTCGTCCTCCTTAGTGGCAAATGGAAGAACGTCTCAATTCAGGCATCTAAAAATAATGCAAGAGGACTCTTCCAAACACAGGCATCAGAGAGAGAGAGACAGAGCACTTGTCTTGAAGCCCGTCTTCACCTGTTTCTTTTCTCCTTATACATGTTTCTCGGTTCCTCTCATCCAAATGTTGATTACTGATCTTTCATATGTTTTAGACTCTTTACCCGCCATATTGGAAACTGGACGAAGGCGGCCATATCCTTTCCCTGCTCCCCTCCCCCTCCGTTGCTCTGACCCAGGGGCCCTGGAATAATACAGGTTGAAAAAGAGACCAACTGGCTGACAAAATCTTAGGAGCTTTGGTTGGACTAGGCGTGATCGTGGGTGGCTTTGACAAATACTCTCTCCTGCTCCCGGTTCACTTCCCGAATACATTTCTTTAGCCTCCCAAGTGAACACCATCAGGAGATCCCGAGTAAATTCCTTTGCAGCCTTGCCTCCCTGACCCAAGAGGTTCCCGCCCATTGTCATGCGGGGCAGAAGGAGAGGTTTCTAATTCAGACTCGTTTGCTGCTTCTTTTCATTCAAATAAACTCTGGCCTCGACCTCCCGATCTCAAATCTCTTGATTTTATATATCCGAAAAGGGAAACACCGGTCTCATTTTTCCCACCTTGCTCTTTGAAGGCTAACAATAATTACCCATGATCTGCAGGGAGGTTATTATCCAGGTGAATCTGAACATGACGGTCTAGGGAAGGAAGGAAGAGAAGACTGTGCACACGCACACCATCGCTGACAATGGGAAAGGTCATGGGAGGCTTGAACTTTCCTGTCCAAATTAACTGACAATTTCATTTGATTGGCAGCCCTCTTATAAGACCAATGTCCCCTCTGCGGGTGTAAAAGTGTACTTTAGCTGACTATAAACCCAGTGTAGACAAGACTGTCTGTGTGTCTTTGTCTAAGCTACTATTACTTCCCAATTAGATGATTGCAACAACGTCTTGAATGGTTTCCGTATTTCTCCACCTGCTCCTATTATATATTCTTCACACAGCAGCCAGAGTGGTTTTTTAAAACGCATAAATCACACTGTATTAGTCCCTGGCTTAGAACCATCCAGTGGCTTTCTTAGCATAAAGTGGAAGCTGTTCACCAGGGCTTACAAGATCAGTCTCTACCCATGACCTGGGTCTGTGTCCTCTCCTATCCACTTAACCAAGTTTCCAAACTCTGAAGTTCCCACTGCGGGGCCTTTGCACCCCCGTGTTTTCCCTTCCTGGGAAACCTAGCTAGTTTCTTCCTGTCATTCGGATCTCGGATTAAACTTCATTTCCTCGTGCAGTATCAGCCACCCTCACCTTCTCTGTTATGTCACTGCCTGTACATTTATTGTTTTTAAAGCATCCACCTCTGATCTCTTTTCTTTGTTTTTTTTCTTCTTCTTCTTCTTCTGTTTGTTTGTCTTCTCTCCCTCACCAACACCCTTCCCTCCGCCCCCGCCCAAATATGCAAGCTCCTGGAGAGCAGAGGTCTTCTCTTCCTTGTTCACTGCCATATTCTTGCTTAGCACCTAGGATATAAGTCGGCGTGTAGTAGGTGCTCAGTAAGCATTCATGGATTTAATAGATGCATTGTTGCATGCCCTCCACTCTCCACCAGAGGCTGGATTTTCTTTGGGAAGGAGAGGATGCTTTTGCCTTGACTGTGTTTGTAATCCTCGGCAAATGGATGCGAGGGTGGGACCACCGACTTCTAGAAACTTTGGTTCCCGAGGTTACCGGCATTCAGCCCATCACGCCCGAGCGACACCGCCTCCTTCCCAGTCTGTTTCAAGCCCTTGATCTCCGAGTGTGACCCAGAGGCAGCTGTAATTAACTGCCTGAGCTTTGAAAAGGTTTGCCAGGCTCAACCAGAGCAACCGCCGTTTGTAAACAGTAGTTAGCTAGAAGAAAAGGTAAAATTGCATATGTCACCCTGTTTTCTATCATATGCATTTTGAGGTTCAAAGGGATAATACTAAAGCGAATATCCCAGCGTTCTCGTTTGTACTTTGTACTTGCCTTCGAAAGAGGCGATGAGAAAGCTTTTAAGGAAAGTAGAGCGGTGGGTACCGCTCTTTTTTATATACTCAGGCCAGGAGTGTTTGGGGAGCAAAATAACCATGCCAGTGAGAACCATTTCTCACCTGTCAACTACGCCCGGTGAGACGTTTTACCGAAACGAGTGCAATTACTCTCATAATAATTTTGGAGTCTGATATTGCCGGCCGTGTTTTGTAGACAAGGCTGAAACTGAAGCCCAGATGTAAGTAACACAATTAAGTGATTCATTTTTTTCCATTAAAGCATTCATTCATTCATTCATTCATTCATTCACGTGTGCATTCATTCAAGATTTATTAGGCATCTGTGTCCAGCAGGGGTTTTTAGAGGCTGTGTATTGAGCAATGAACAGAACAGCTTCAGTTCTTCCCTGCCCTTCTAGAGCTTAGAATTCCCAGTAAGGATGAGCATTCAGCACACAACTGTGCAGATAAATACTCAAGTCTCGTAGTAGACCAAAGGCCTTGACGGGGAAGAACAAGGCACCGGGTAGAGATAAGGAACCTTCTTCAAATGAGGGGCCATGAGGAGGGAGTGGGGAAGAAGTGTTCCGGGCTCTGGGGATGGTAGGTGTGATAAACCTGGGCCAGGAAGGAGCTGGGTGAGGACTCAAGTTGGACAGGCCCACGTGGCTGGATGGTGGCAAGCCCGGGAGGAAAGGCTGGTGACCAGACCAGAGGGGTATTCGGAAATTAGGGTTGTATTCCACAGATAAGCAGAAGCCATGAGAGGGGAGGTCTGAAATGCTAGCCTACAAAATTAAAAAGGAATAGGGCTGCAAACTTCTCAGAATGTTCCCTTAAACATTCTCTTGGGGTCACCTTAGAGCAATAGAATTAATACCCCTATTTGCAGAGCACAGTGCCTTCCAACTCTTGGAGTCTGCCAGAGTAATTTTGCCAATGGTACCATCAGACAGTCCTCAACAACTAAGGATGTTGACTCTTATAAAGGCTCAGATGGAATAATAATAATAATAATAGCCCGCCACTCAAATAATACAGAAATAAATTGAAAGGCCAAGCAAAGAGATGACTATATCCAACTACAGAATAGCAGGTGTTGCATGATCTTATTTTTTTAATGCTTTAAAAAAATCGATGCATTGGAAAAATGGAAATCCTGGTTGAATATTTATCAAAGTGCAGAGTCTGGGCGGGATCTCAGGTACATCTACCTCTGCCTCCCATCATAATCTTGAGAGTAGACATTGCCTACCCTAAATTCTAGATGAAGGGAAACTAAAAGTCAGAGACAGAAGGGGCACCTGAGGGGCTCCGCCGGTTCAAGTCACAAGTTCAGCTCACAGTCTGTGAGTTCATGTCCCGTGTCTGGCTCTGTGCTGACAGCTCAGAGCCTGGAGCCTGCTTCAGATTCTGTCTCTCTCTTTCTCTCTCTCTCTCTCTCTCTCTCTCTGTCCCTCCCTGTTCATGCTCTGTCTCTCTCTCTCTCTCAAAAATAAACAAACATTAAAAAAATAGAGGCAACACATCAGTTAAGTTTTTCATTCATTCATTCATTCATTCATTCATTCATTCAAGAAATATTTGTTAGGTATTTACTATGTAGCAGGGGGGTGTCCTAGATCCTGAATTTTCAAACGATGAATGCACCAGATGGCTTTTAAAAATGTATTCTGAATTATTTCAGACATATTAAAAATGTTTCAAAGAAAAAGTATAAGCAATATCGAGGTCTCCAATACTTAGCGGAAGAAATAAAACATCGCCAAACCAGTTGAGGGTCTCTCGTGTTATTCCTTTCCCATTACACTCCACCCCTTCCCCTTAGGGATAAACACTGCTGTAACTTGTATGCTTATCATTCTCCTACATTTCTTGGATCACAGTTAATTTTTATCTCCTTTCTGCATGCACACACTTTTGAAATTCTCTGTTGCAAACACATATATCCTTTCAAGAAAAAAAATACCCAGTAAAATTTATCATTTTTCAAAACCCAGTGGAGATGATGAAAATCGGGCTTGGAAAACACATACGCATACCCACATGCACAAAGTCCCTTCCAGAACCTGCAATCACCGCCCTTCCTTCGTCCTGGTGGGTCCTTTGACCCTTGCTGCCCCGGCTTTCCTTCTCAGCCCGTTAGCCAGGAAAAGACTCCTTCTCAAGCTCTCTTGCTTCCTAAAAATATTTAAAGACAGGGTTTGTTGATGCCTGGAGCTGGGATTGTCAGGCTCCTGATGGGACTATGTCCTTGATCTCTTGCTACTCCACGCACACCCATGTTCTTCTGGACAACCCTGATCAAGGACAAAGAAGAGCAAATGTCCAACCCCAGCTGCAGGGAGGAAAGTCATCCAAATGCATTTCCAATACAAATACCTCATTAGAAGGAAACTTTTACCTTGCTTTTTTTATGATGTGTGCCTTCGTCAACGTCTGTGTTTGCAAAGACAAAGGGAATTAATATTTAATATGCACCCAATGAAAGGAGAGGGGGAAGAACCCGGTGTCTGCTGTGTTTTTGAATCTTCAATCGTAAAATATAGGCCTTTAATCTCTCGATTATGAGATACACATGGTCTTGTCCTGTTTCTCTCTGTGTTGGGTAAGAACTGTTTTATCCTTGAAGTCAGATGAACCTGGGCTCTCCATCCATCTCTGTCACTTATGTATGGTGGGACCCTGGGTTTCAGTTTTCCCTTCTGAAAAATGGAATACTAAAGCCTACCTCTCAGCGGCACAGTGAGGAGTCTGCAAGTTGACTGAGCACAGTACGTGAAAACGGCATTAGGAATCCTACCGACCCAAGCAGACCGCTGCCATTTTGCCTCCCGGGAAATGAGGATGGGGTGGCCGTGCAGGTCAGAGGAGGAGTAAAAGGAACCTCTTTGATTTGGATAGAATGGTGTAGAAAAGGAAAGGAGGGGTCTGAAATTTTAAAGCCTCCACCCGATTTTCTATGCTGCTTAGAGGCTGTGAGTCTCAGAATACTTGACACTTAATTTCAGCAGAGATATTTTTGTGTGTACGAATATGAAGATGGGTCCAAGGCTAAATTGCTCTGCAAAATCTGGGAAGGCCCGAGGGTGAAGAGCCCGAGGAGATAGCTGTGTGGGGAATAGAGAGCTGTCAATAAGGCAATACGGAAGGCAGGCAGAGAGAGCTGGGCTGAGCTGGGCTGAGCTCACACTTAGGCCCCAGTGCAGTGGACTCCGGGGCGTCTGTTTTTTTCCACGACAGCCTTACAGCCTTACTCATTCCTTACACACACACACGCACACACCACCTTCTATCCTTATCCCCCCGCTAGTTCTACTGAGAACAGTTTGAATTTTTCCCGTTTTGTGTTTGCTGATCCTTCTCTCTGGGGCAACTCACTCCTCCCTCTCCGATTTCCCTCTGTCAAAATTTCAATCATCCCCAAGCCCAACTCAAACTCAGCTGCTCTTTAAAGCTCCCCGGACTCTCCTAGAGGGAATCTGCTCCTCTCTTGGCACCCCTGCACCACAGACTGCATACCTAGCACACCCCCCTCCCATGTGGACCTCCTAGTGCTCAGTTTTACATCTTCGTGTTTGTATCTTTGAGTTCTTTCCTGACTGTAGGCTGTGGGCTTCCTGAGGGCGGAAGTGGGTCTCCTTGGTTATTGCGTGGTTAGTATCTAGCTCAGGGCGGGGACACACAGCTCTTTGAACGGATGAACACACCCATCCTTCAGCAACTGTTGAATGAGCTTCTCTGTGCCAGGCACTGTCCGAGGTGCTGCTGATAGGGTGGTGAGCAGAGACAAAAATCCTTGTCCTCACAGAGCTTACTATTTAATGGCCCCGTGACAGACACACATAACACATGGGCTAGAATTATTTAGTATGTTAGAGGAGAGTCGGCAATAGAGGAAAATTAATGGTTGTGAGTGAAAGAGATTGGGACAGCCAGGGGTCTGGGCTGCTATCTGTAAGAGAGTGATCAAGGAAAGCCTCACTAAGAAGACACAATTTTGAATAAAGATTTGAATTTTTTTGATGTTTATTTATTTTAGAGAGAGAGAGAGAGAGAACGTGTGAGCAGGGGAGGGGCAGAGAGAGAGAGGGAGACACAGACTAGAAAGCAGACTCCAGGCTCTGAGCTGTCAGCACAGAGCCTGATGCAGGGATTGAACTCATGAACTTTGAGATCATGACCTGAGCTGAAGTTGCACACTTAACTGACTGAGCCACCCAGGTGCCCCTGAATAAAAACTTGAAAGAAGTGAGGGAGGGAGCCATGTGGATATGTGGGAAACAGCAATTCAGTCAGAGGGAACAGCCAATCAAAAACTCTGAGTCAGGAACAAGCCTGGCACATAGATGTGGCTGGGACAGAGTGGACAAGGGTTGGGGGAAGGGGACAGGAGCAGGACAAAGGTTGTGTAAGTCCTTGTAGGTTATTGTATGGGTCTAGGTTTCTCCCCTAAGTGAAATGGGGAAGCCCTGGAGACTTCTGAGGAGAGGCATACCCTATGATCTTTTTCCATCCCAGATCAGATCACACTGGGTCCCGTATGGAAAACAGGCCACCCGGAAGAAGAGGGGAGGGACAGTGATGAAAAGAACAATTAAGTAAACATGGACTTTGAGGGTGTGGGGGTTGGGTGACTTTTCTTTTCCTTTCGACATAAATAGGCGAGATTTAAAAAAATAGTCTTGGGGTGCCTGGGTGGCTCAGTCAGTTTAGCATCCGACCCTTGATTTCAGCTCAGGTCATGATCCCATGATTCATGGGATCGAGCCCCACATGGGGCTCCATGCTGGCAACGCAGAGACTGCTTGGGATGCTCTCTCTCTCTCCCTCTCTCTCTGCCTCTCCCCCCTCTCAAAATAGGTAAATTAACCAAAAAAATAAATAAATAAAAATAAAAATAGTGTCGAGTAGAAACCACCGAGGAAGTCTTTTCTGATGGTTATCCTGGCTTCTGAGAACCATCCAGACTTTCTCTTGGCTTAAATGAAACAGCTGCTTCCCCACCCCCGTCTCCCCCAAAGCCACATGAACACACAATGCTATGTTCAAATCTAGAGGAGATGTGGGAGATTTTACTCTTTCATATTCTCTTTCTCTCTCACACATGCACGCCCACACACCGTGGCGTAACGGAACTGCAACAGTTCGCTCTCTGAAGACTGGGCTTCAATCCTAGCTTTGGCCCTTACCAGCTTTGACCAAACCTCTCTGAATCCCAGCTTCTTCATTCACAAAATGGAGCTAATGATGCCTACTTCAGTCTTCAGTGGGAGTGAGAATAGTTTGTGTGAGAATCAAGGAGGATACTAAAAGCATTCCAGAACTTTCCTCACCGTGAGGACTTGTTTGTTCAAAAGATGCTTGTTAAAAATATAGATTCCTGGCCTTCCTCCCAGGAATATGTGCTAGTTGGACATCGTCAGGAAAGGAGTCCAGGAATATGGATTCCTCACAAGCTCCCCACGTGATTCTGCTAACCAAGCCAATTCGAGCCATTATATAAGGAAGAGCTTTGCAAACTGTTAAGCACTTCTCAACAGTTCAGCTTATATTATTGCTGTTGTCTTTCCTTCCTATCCCTAACCCTCTGTACTTGGCAGCATTGGTTTCCAGAGTCTGTGGATACAAGCACCCCCAGGCTTTTAAGTGTGTGACTTGTGCACAGGTTCCCCATGCTCACAAGGGCGCCATGCTTGGTTTAATGCTTGGTTGTCACCATTTTCAAATTCTTAATAATTTTTTTTTTTATGAAGGAGCTCCACATTTCCATTCTACCCTGGACCTTGCAAATTATGTAATTGTTCCTAGATGCAATGAAGAGATATTACAGTGAAGCCAGTTGAAAATTAAAATTCCATATCCCATGTGCAGCACTTGATAGAATTACTAACCATGTCCCCATAGCTAAGCTCACTAGCCTTTTACAGCATTCTTGTGAAATGGATAATTTAATACTCCTTGTTCAGATGAAGAAATTAGACCTCAGGGTCCTTCAATGACATATGCAACAAGTACAGAATTAGCTGGTGGGGAAGCTCAGAGACTTCTCTGCTACAAGGAGTAATAGTTGGTTCAGTGGCGTTCAGATTCTTGGGTCCTTCGAATTACACTCCAAGGAAAGAGCCTTGGAATTAGCATTTTAAAATAAGTATTCTATGCATTCTTTTAAAATATCACCAGTTAAGTTTTAAAATTTCTGTTTTATGGTAATTACCAAGTTTATTGGTCCCCAACCTGTGGAATTTGTTTATAAATTCGTATTCCTAGGTGCTGCTCCAAGACACTGAATCGGCATCCCTGTGGTAGGGGGAACTTTTGAAATTCATAGCACAGGTCATTTTACATGGTCTTTCTGGGTTTAAAAGGACTGACCTAAGTGATCAATTTGGATGACCGTTCTTCTGTCACTCAGTGACACACACCCATCCATCTCTTTGCTTTCTGATCATAGAAGCTTACACTCTGCCCCCGACCAGCTGGGCTTTGATGGGCCTCTGGGTTCTTTGCAAAAGACAAAGACAGAATCCGTCCACATGCCCGTGGGGAAGTTTCTCTCTCCAAAGGTCAAGAAAAGAGAGTAGGTGGCGGTGGTGATATTTGTTGATGTTCATCTTTCCAGAAACACATATTTCTGTACACCATTCCCTCTGAAAATCTGAACCTGGGACAAGTATCTCCCTTGGAAGATCCCAAGCTTTTTCTTTTACTTTTACCGACCAAGAGAGGATCTAGGTCCTCATTCAGGTCTTCCAGTGACTCAAGGCAAGAGGAATCCAAGGAATGAATGGGGATGTTCTAAAATAATTAGCACCATCCAAGGAGGGACAGTAAGAAAGGCTGGATGCAAGAGTCTGAAGGCAACACTTCCCTACCTTTGATGTGTGCACGAATCACCTGGAGATTTGGTTAAGATGCGGGTTCAAGTCGGCAGGTCTGGGGTAGGGCCTGGGATTCTGCATTCCAGACTCAAGTAGTGCTGATTCTACAGGTGCACTCTTAGGATAGTGAGGTCTTAGAGGTTTCTGCCCTCACATACCTGACAAATCTGTAGGAGTGAAGTAGGATGAAGCATCCTTGAATATTTCTGCCGGTCAGATAATTCATTCCACGTAGTTTCCAAGATTAAAACGCTATATAACCTTAATGCAGGCTAACTCATAAGGTTAGCATCTACACATCCAGCCCTCCCCAGCTGCACTAATGACAGCCAGTGTTTATTTTCAATGTATTCTTAACCGGCATGGAAAGAAAACAAGGCATCAAGGACAACAGTGTGGGGATTGTATGCTGATTCTTTGTGATTATTGGGTCTCAAGGTCTGGGGGTTAGGCAATAAAAACTTTGAAAAACAAAGGAAAGCCTATATATGTGTGCGGAGGGAGGTAGCAGAGAATAGGGGAAAAGGCTCAAGGTAAAGGCTGTAGAGAATTTTCTCCGCATGATTTATTTATATCCAGGCTATTTGGTTAATTGGCTCTCAGATGGACAAGCTTGGATCTGAGCCTGGAAAGAACTTAGAACTGAAGGTCCTGCCTCCCAGGGCGATTGTGAGGATTAGCTAGATAGAGTAAGTAAAGCGTCTTAACTTATTAATTCTTTAACATTCCACCAATATTTATTGAGTGTGTATTACATCTTAAGGAGTAACACACGGCGAATAAAGCAGGTGGGATCTTTGCCCTCATGGAACTTGAAGTCTAGCAAGGCAGACAAACATGAGCCAATTAAAATAAGAGATGAGCTAGATGTTGCCGATGGTTTTGGCGTTCTGCTCTAAGCCTCTCAGTTGGTATATCCATCCCCTCGCTCTTGCCGGCCCGACAGCTCACACCAACAACCTTGTGCTAAGGCTTGTCATTGGGCAATTGACAATGTCTCAAAACTAATGTGTCCTGTAACAGAGCGGCCCTCAGGCACAGACAGACTGAAGCTGGGATATAAAAGACCAGCTCCCTTGCCTTAAGGCAGGATGAATTCAGGGGTGTGGTTCGTCGTGCAGAGCCCCTAGTGGGCTGAGGCTACATGTCCTCCTGAACTACATCTTTGCTCAGCCTTTTCATGTCCTATCGTACTTCCTGCACCCCGCCCCCCTTGCAAGTTTCTCCCAAGAGCACTCCTTCAGTGCGACAGACAATTGTACAAACGTCCCCAGGCTCTGCTTCTGGGGAACCCGACCCGAAATACGAGACCATTTCCGGTAGTGACTCAGGCTATGAAGAAATAGAACGGGAGAGGTGAGACAGAGAGGGACCAGGAAAGGTCTTCTCTTAGATCGGGTATCTAGGAAAACCTTTTAGAGGAGGGGGCATTTGAACTGATCGGTGAGGGAGAGCAGGCCATGCGCTGACCTGGGGGAGAAGCCTTCCAGGCAGAGGGAATAGCTAGGTTAGAGATCTCAGGAGGAAATAAACTGGGCACATTGACAGACCTGGGAGACAGCAGAGGGTGGAGTGCGATGAGGGAGACTGGAAGTTGATGTGGTCGGAGGGGCAGCCACCGGGCCCTT
>PITB01031285.1:0-16026 GCA_004024585.1 Paradoxurus hermaphroditus | reverse complement strand
TTTGTCCCCCTTATCCCTCAAAGTCAGACTCGTGACCAAGGCCACCTGCCATATGTAGAAAGCCAGGGACTGACGAACGGGTACTTGAATGACCGTTCTTTCCTCCCTGGGAAGATTCTCATTGATCCACAGCTGCTGCGTCTGGCAGCCCAGCCAGAATTTTCTGGACATAAAGACATCCTGTTTCTGACGGCTGACCCAGAGCCTGGCTCCTGAGTGTCCTGTGCCAGTTGTAAGACATCTGGCAGTTTGAGGACTCACTTCTGCTTGGGCTTCCCACTACAATGGGAGAAATAGTCCCCAGCGGAGCCAGCACCCTTCCAACAAGGCAAGAAAGATGGGGGTGATGGGGAATAGGATGGGGAACCCCAGCATGGAAAGGCAAGGGGGTCCTGCTTGCCCGGTCAGGGTTCTGAGGGGCTAGAAAAGTCAGTGGGATGCTTTGGCCTCTGGGCCAGCGTACTTGCTGTTCTCCCTACATGGTCACCCCCAGCCCTGCCCTCAGATGCTTCCATCTTCCTCTCAGAGCTTGCCACACAGTGTGTCACCTTCTGCCCTGTGTCATCATACGGTAGCTCATTGTTATTTAGGGTTGGCCTCAAATCCACCACTTCTGACAGGTGTTCCCTGACCCCCTTCTTTAAAGAGCCCCAAACTCCTCCACCAGGTCTATCCCGCCCTGTTCTCTTTCCTTCCTAGCACTAACCACTACCTGGAATTGTCCTGTTGGTCTATCTTCTTGTGCAATGCCCATCTCTCTCAATGGAATATCAGCGCACTGCGGGCAAAGTCCTTTGTCCTGGTCAACTAGATATCCCCAGCACTTGGAATGTAGTAGAGCACATAAAACTTGTCCAATGACTCGGATTCTCTCTGCCCTGCTTCCTCCCTGGGCTGCTGTGGACTCCAATGAGACCACGTGCTTGAGAGCCCTTGGTAAAATCTTTAAAGCTCTCCCAGCAGAAGGTGACCCTTACGGTGAGATTCTGTGACCTCTCCAGGGCAGGTGGCAATGAGGCCAGCCTCCCACAGGCTCCCCCAAGCACAGAAGCAGTCCCGCTGCCAGGACCAACGTGGCATTTCCTTCTTATACAAGCTGCCTTCTTGCACCCAGACCAATGCATCCCCCGCCGGGGGCCCCATTGCTCTTCAGCACTGGTTTCAGGAGTCAGCAGCAGCCATGCCCGTCTGTGGGCACACACAGCTGCCCACCGGCTCACCCATGTCCCTGAGCTTACAGCACTCCACGCTGGCACTCAGCGGAATATGCGTGCGCAGTACACCCCCACCTAGGCACGGCTGCTCCACCCCCTGTGGGTGCATGAGGCTAGCCCCCAAGAGAGCACGCACACACCTACACACACACATGCATGCACCGCAGCGAGCCCTGGAGACCCACCTTCTCTGGGATGGCTGACCAATGGGCACAATCTTATCCTCATAGAATCGCTTCATTGCAAACCGGTCCAGGGCCTGATCGGCGCTGCGGAGAGAGACAGGTGGTCAGGGGAGCCAACTCCCTTGTCTCCCCGCCCCTGTCCCCCAGACCTGTAGAGCCCTCCCGCCATCCTGCACTGAGAAGCTTTCAGGAGAAGAGTGCCCCAGCACCCCTGCACCTTGTACGCTACAGGACTCAGCACGGGGGCTTTGGAGCCAGACAGCCTGGGTTCCCATACCAAGTCCGCCACTTACTTATTGGCCCTGTGCCTTGAGGCAGGTGGCTTAATCTTTCTGAACCTGATTTTCCTCTCCTATCAAATGAGACTGACAAGTGCCTTCCTCGAAGTTAATTATGGGAGTTAACTGACATAACATGTATAAAGAGCTTGGTACATGCCGGCACACAGTAGGTGCACAGTAAATGTTCACCATTACGGAAAGATTAGGCTGAATTGAGTTTCTTATAGTCACAAAACCACTGTCTAAGCCCCCCATAGAACATTCTATCTGTCTGCAAAGAGATCATTTTGAAAAGAAGAGACAGATGATATAGCTGCTCTGTTCTTGACTCTCTAACATCCCACCCCAAATCCCAAATTCCTTATCAAGGCCCGCAAGGATGAGATAACTTCTAGATGGTTCTGCCAGACCCAGATCTGATCCAACATTTCTTTCTGACTCCCTCGCCGGCTCACTCAGGAAACAAGAAGGCTGTTTGCCAAGGAAAAGTGGTCCCAAGAAGGCGGCTGGATGGGGTGTCCGGGGATGGGCCTGCCTCCCTGGGCTGCTTCCACCAGTGCCCCCAGTAAAGGACTCTCCTTGCTCCTGCCCTCCTGTGCTGAGGCACAGCCACCTGCCTCAGAGCTGTGGGCAGATTCCTCTCCTTTCTGTGGGCTCCTCCCCCCCATCCCCTGTCATCATTCTCCCAGCCAAGGAAGGGAGAGGCCATGGAGGGATGGTCAGAGGGGATTCCTGCTGCCGACACTCAGAGAACGAGAGGCTCTTACCTGGCAGAAATGTTGCTGTAGTGCATGTAAGCTGCGATGACCACACCTATCCTGCCTCGGTTTCCCTAAAAGAACGCCAAATACAAAGCCTTTATTTCTGAGCCCATCCAGAAGCCTGGAGAAACACGAAGCAGCGGCTGGAGAGAGGGGTGTGATTCGAAGGAGGGAGAGGGATGCAAGGGAGGGGATCGGGAGCAGGTCGGGCTGAGTCTCAAGGAGAAGAAACACGGTTAATCATCTACCACACTTGAGGGCCCCACAGGCTCGTAACCCCCATGTCTCAGGTGCCCCTGGGACAGGATCTACTATCCCCTGGAAAGGAGAATACACATGGACTTGCACGCTCGCAATCCAATGATACGAGCAGGCACATACGCTCATCTGCGGACACGTCTATGGATGCGTGCGTGTGCACACACGCGCATACACATACACGCCCTGCAGCCCCTGCTCTGACCTTATTGTGTAGAACGACGACGTTGTGAGGGTCCGCATTGAGCCAAGTGTCCATGGCCTTGCAGACGCTACAGATCTTCTCCAGAGCCGGGGTGTGAAGGTCAGGCCAGCCAAATTCCAGTACCTGTGGTCAAAGCCATGAGTGAGAAGTGGTGGAAGCCAACCAGGGCAGCGGGGGCCGCACGTACACCACGCGCTGGTTCCAGGGCAGCAGCCACCGGCCCACCTCGCTTCCTGCCCTGCCCGACAACCCGGAGGGCGGACCAGAGGCCCCGGGCCCAAATGTCAGCTCTGACACTGCCTTGCTATGGGGCCTCTGGCAAGTCATGGCCCGTGTCCCGGCCTCGGTTTCCTCCTATGTGTGTAAGACAAAGGCTTGGAGGCGCTGACCCCGAGGTTCATCCCGCATGACTCTGACCTCAAAATGCGCCGGGGCTCCCCAGCATTTCCCCCAAGCTCTCGTCCCACAGACAACCCCAAGGCCTGGCTCGGGGTCAAGGAGGGAAAGTGGAGAGGCCCCGGCCGTTCACAGCTCTTTGCCAGGCCCCGCCGCACAAGCCATTGATTTTTTCAGCCCAACCAAGAGAAGCTGAGAGGGGACCGAGGGCAGATCTGAATGGCCGTCTTCGGGTTCCTCAAAACTTTTCTTAACTCACAGGTCGTTAAACTAAAAGAGAGCTCCTGCTTGGAAGAGCCGAGACAGCACACCTAATCCAGCCCATCTACTTTCAGAGGGGCAAACTGAGGCCCAGAGAACCGTCACCCGCCCAGGGTCCACAGCAACAGGCACCAGAATCCGGGAGGCAGAGCAGATACTCAGGCAAAGCCCGGCACTCCGCCCGCCGAGCGAGCAAGTGAAAACCAGCCGTTGGCAGCTCCCAGCCAGTTTAAGTCCAAAACGCTTTTCAATAAGACTAAAACTCACGGCTCCAGCCTCACCCCAGAGATGCTATGTGCACGCCGGGGTGGGGGGAGACCTGGGAAGGAAATCGCTGCTTCAAGCTTTGCTGTCTGCAATTTGTACTACAGAAACCATAAATACAGTATTCTCCGTGTTCCAAATGGAAGCCGGCATAGAAACGGAATAGGCTTTGCGAACTGTCTCAGCCCTTCCCCCCGGATTCTGAAGGACCACAGGGAGAGGGAGCCTGGCTGTTCTCCTTCTCTTCCAGGCAGCGGGAAGCCCCCACCCCTAATCCGCATCAGCTCACCTTGGCGTGGAGCCTTGTGATGTCAGGTCTCCGCTCAGAGAGGTTGAAAAGCTAGAAGGAGAAAAGGGAAGCGATCATGAGATGGTGCTAGCTGGTGGTCTGTCTGTCCAGCTCTCTCTCTCTCTCTCTCTCTCCTCTCCCCGCAACTGCCCAGGGAAAATTCTACCAATGCATAAGCTTACGATGGAGTCCCATCAGACCCACACATTGACCAACTATAGGTTCTCAGGATAAAGAGGCGAGAGGGGGGGCCTGGGGGGCTCAGCCAGTTAAGCATCTGACTTCGGCTGAGTTCATGATCTCGCGCCCCGTGTTGGGCCCTGTGCTGACAGCTCAGAGCTTGGAGCCTGCTTCAGATTCTGTGTCTCCCTCTCTCTCTGCCCTCCCCCACTTGCACTCTGTGTGTGTGTGTCTCTCTCTCTCAAAAATAAATAATAAAAACATTAACAAAAAAAATTCAAGATGAGAGAAAAATACATAGACATTCAGCCCCAACCTCAGTGAGCAGACAAACACCCAATCTGACGATGAGAAGGGGACGCAGCCTGACTCGGGTCGAATGTGCCACCTGTTCACACTGGACGGGACTCTGGTGGTGTTACATGGTTAAGTGTTTGGCCATCTCTGGTTTCCAAGTCACATGTCAACTTTAGAACCTCATCCCCCTGAAAACGCAATAGCTCTTTGGTCAGAGACCCTCCCTTAGACTTGTGCAAATCACCCTGAGCGGAGCCTCTCAGACCCTTGACACCTCTCTCCCAGCAGATGTCTTCCGACACCTAACCACGTCCCCTAAGACTCCCCCAGTCCCTGGAACTCCTGCCTCCACCTCCACCTCACTGCCCGGGAAACTCGAAGAAAACTGTGCCGCCTCCTGCCGAGGAAAGCGGACCACACAGCCTGCAACGGGAAAGAAGGAGGGTGGCATGGCACTGAGACCCACAGAACCTCGGACTCCTGAAACTGGGGATGATCCCAGACGGCTTCCAGTCCATTCCTGGACCCCGTACCCGCACACACTTCATCACGGTAACAACAGCTACCACTCGAGTGTCACCAAGTTGCCAGCACAATGCTGAGGACTTTATACTTAGCAGCTGGCTTAGTTCTCTTAACAACCATAAGAGGTGGGTGGTGCGTTTAGACCCATTTTACAGATGCAGAATCTAGGCTTAGTGAGGCGACGTGGCCACGGTCAGATAGTAAGAGCAGAGCCAGCATGCAAACCCAGGACTCTCCGATTGTCCGAAGCCGGGCTCTCAACACGGCTGATGGATAGGCGTCCAGTAGCTGGGACCAGTAGCTCCCACCAAAATTCATATCCACCTGGAACTTCAGAATGTGACCTTATTTAGAAATAGGGCCTCTGCTGATGTAAGTAGTGAAGGATCTCAAGATGAGATCACCCTGGATTCAGGGCGGGTCCTAGGTCCGATGCTGGTGTCCTCACAAGACGAGAAGAGGACCCACAGAGAGACCCAGGGAAGAAGGCAGGCCGTGTGAGGACAGAGGCAGAGACTGGTGAGATGCAGCGAGAAGCCAAGGTCACTAAGGATTGCTGGGAGGCACTGGAAACCAGGAAGGGGAAAGGGAGGACCTACCCTGGAGCCTGCAGAGGGAGCACGGCCTGGTCGACACCTGGATTTGGACTTCCAGCCTCCAGAACCGTGAAAAAATTGTTGTTTCGAGACACCGAGTTTGTGGCAATCTGTTACGGCAGCCCCAGGGACCTGACACAGCCACCTACACCGGCCTCTGCTCACACATCGGGGCGGCCCCTAGAGGCTGCGTGGTCTGGTCGGTGGGTGCAGCCCAAATCCGCAGGCACCTCCTTGGAGAAACGAGCCCTCCTCTGGGGCCAAGGTGAGGCCCAATCCCCCGTGCCAGCCCTCTGCCATGAGAGAAAAACGCCGCCGGGCCCCTCATCCACTTCATGATGTGTTTCTCCTGGGCCAGGCTCTCCTCGCCATCCCTGTGACAGCAGCACAAGACCCCTTAAGATGCACTTTGCCACAACTCTGCCCTCAGACTTCTTGGAGGCACGGGCGGTGTGCCAGCTCTGCCGCCTCCTGACGCCGTGACCTCAGGCACACACCCCACCTCTCTGTGCTCCGGCAAAAGCTGATTTCTAGTGCTGTCATGAAGTTAAATACGTGGGAAGCAGACAGAACGGGGCCTGCCTCATAGCAAGTGCTCAACAACACAAATTCTTGTTACGCTCTTCTCCTGGTCAACACACACATACACGCACATGCACACACATGCCCATGTGGACACTCGTGCACACAGGCACGCGGGCACACGTGACTTGGTTCCAGATGCTGTGGACACACTGCTCCCAGTAAACTTGGGCTGGAGAGTGAGCGAAGACCCAGGCCGCGGGCTGGCCCAGGGCAGGTGGGCAGGGGCGCCAGCAAAGAGGTAAGCAGAAAG
The DNA here is from genome assembly GCA_004024585.1 of Paradoxurus hermaphroditus. Classification (NCBI taxonomy): domain Eukaryota; kingdom Metazoa; phylum Chordata; class Mammalia; order Carnivora; family Viverridae; genus Paradoxurus; species Paradoxurus hermaphroditus. The sequence goes on along the minus strand of PITB01031285.1, from coordinate 9,479 downwards.
GAAGGGGGGCTCCGAACCCCATCCTCACCAGGTAGCTGCCTCCATGTTTGGACTTGAGCATCTGGGCCACCTCTCGGAGGTTGCTCCGAAAGTTCTCCTCGTTGGCCGTGCTGGGGAAGGAGACGGCAATGATCCTCTCGGTGACGTACACCAGGTCCAGCTCGCAGCTGTCCTCCATGGCCCGGCTCACACTCATGTTTCTGGAGAGACAGTAGGCAGAAGGGGGTTTGGATCAGAACCCTGCTCCTCAGGGCAAGGTTTGGGGATCTGTACCCCTATTCACCATCTGTGGCCCACAATTCTAATCCCAGAGGCTTGGCTGTTTCCTGACCCAGAGCCAAGGCCAGAGGCCTCCCCTAGCAAGGCCAGTGCAGCCAGCAAGGCCAGCCTGGGAGCCCCGGAGAGAAGGGAGCTGGGCAGGGGCCGGCAAGGATCTCAGGCCATTTCAAAGCCAAATAGTGATGACAGCAACCCTAGGTGCCCATCAATCCTGTTGGCACTGCCTTCAACCAGTAATCCCAGAGGTCAAGGTCAGGACCAGAACCTGCCAGGAGCCCAGGAGTCCAGCTCAGCTTCCCACATGCTGTGGCCACCTGGTCTGGCAGAAGTCTTCAGAGGATCCTGGGACGGATCCAGAACAGGAAGGAGAGCAGAGGCTGGGAACTGAGCATTCTGCTGCCCTCGCCTTGCTCCCGGCCTGTGGGGGTCGGGGGGAGGCTTCTCAGGGAAAAGGGCAGCTCAGGTGACAAGCTCACCTGGGCTCCAGTAAGCCAGACCACGGCGCACATTCCAGCCCTCCCCGGGGGGTAGGGGGGCAGGCCGGCTCCTGCCCTTTGTTCCCTGGCTCTCCCCCACCTCTGGCAGCTCCCGCCCGCCTGCCAGGGCTATTTCTTGGCAGCGGCCTCCGTGATTTCTAAGAGGGTGCTGAGCCTCTGCTGCTGTGGTGGCAGGTGGCCACCTGAGCTCCAAAAATAATGGGGAGCCCCTGGGCTAGGCACTGGGTGGGGGGAGGTGGAGGCTCACGCCTTTACACCTCATCCAGCTTCGGTTCCAGCAGGAGGGCCCAGGGTGGCCCTCGGGGACTTGACAGAAGGAGAAGCGGGTCTCAGGACACTGAAATTCCATTCTGAGGTCCACCTGTGGCTTCTGGGGGCACCTCACACCCTCCCTGTCACCATACCTTCTTACCCTGTCACCAACCCCCTACTGTCTCACTTCTTCTTTCTATCCAAGGTGGGCAATGCTCACATTTCCTTCTGAGAATCTTTCACTACAGCAGGGTCCAGGTGAGACTGAGAGGCAGCAGAGAAATACCACCAGGTATTTCAAAGAGACAGGGCGGCCGGCACTGGCAGGACCCAGATGTCCACCAGGGTTAACTCTGAACCCAATGTGTATATGGGGCTTGGAGGTAGAAGGGCCAAGGGTGAGGTATGGCTTCTCCAGGGTGACAAGGACAGGAGCCAAGTGGTACAGGGGCGAGTGGGCTGTGGTAAGGAGCCCAGTTTGAATTTGACCTCTGAGCTGGACCATTTCTTGTCCCTAAGATAAGGTTCTCACTGCAGCCTTTGGGGGTGGGGATGGGGTCCAAGGCAGAACAGTGCCACCGCCTGGACAACTTCAGCATCACACCCTGCACCCACCCACCTTGAGGTGGTTCTCAGCTATAAGGGAAGGAGAGGATTCTCAAGGGGCCGCTCAGGTCTGTGGGCAGCTGGCGGCACCTCGGCCACAACCCACTGGGGGCTTTAGCTGCACACCAGCCCTTTCTGGCTGGGGCTCCATTTTCCTGGAGCCTGAATCTCACTCATCTCAGGAGCCTTAGTGGTGGAGGTGAGGCAGAGAGGGAAGGGCCCAAGCCCAGAAAATCACAGAACCTGGACACAGGGAAAAGAGACTCTAGATCAGCAGGGCACAGAGTCCTTGTGCCTCCCCCTCCCCCAGCCCCTGCCGGCCCAGCCAGATAGAGACCTTTCCTTTTATACATGATCCTCCAACATCAAAACCCCCTGCCCACGAAGAGGACCTGGATCTAGCACAGACCTCGACGCCAGCCAGTCCCGGACACACACCCAAGCTTTGCCTCTTGTTGTCTGCGTGACCTTTAACAAGTCACCACACCTCCCTGAGACTCAGTTTCTCCATCTGCCAAACAGGAATGAAATACTTACCTTTCAGGGTTGTTGCGAGGACTAGGTGAGATCGTGCAGGGATATAAAAAAATCCAGCTCGAGGCCTGGCTTCGAGCTAGAACTCAAAACGTGACCATTTCCAGGAGTATGCAGCTACCCGCATCCTCTCTCTGTGGCTTGCGTGTCTGCCCATACTCCCTACCTGTGGCTTTATGACTTCGGTCTCAGGCACCCAAAGGCATGACTTGCTGGAAATACCTACAGTGACCTCACAGCGGCACCTCTACCCCTCGCCGCCCCCGCCCCCCAACAGGCCAGGCATACCTGATGGGCTGGGGAGGGGGCTGGACACTCGGGGTGACTCTGGTGGAGCCCTGAGACAGAGAAAAGAGAGGCGGCATTATGAAGGAGGCGGGCGGAGAGCTGTCCACGGGAGCAGTCGGGGCTGCGGACAAACACAGATGCTCTTCTTTCCCTGCCAACATTCCAGCCCGGGCACCCTAACGTCCAGGCAACACAGCAACCTAAAGCCAAAAGCAATCAATGCCGATTCCTTGTGAGTGTGCATGCGAGCCCCCAGAGGGCCCAGCTCCCCCGCCCCAGGGAAGGAAGAAATCCCAAATGCTGAGAAATGCCTGGGCTGGTGCCATCTGCACAGCTCAATCAAACAGTTACTAAATGGGTGGAAACACATTTCATCTTGATTCACTGCGTGTCGTAACAGTAACCCCCAGGGGAGACGGCAAGCATGATAGAAGGAAAGACTGGTGACAGCAGCCTCTGTCGGGCTCTGAACCTCTGCCCCGTCCACCATCATCCCGCACTCCTCCCCTTTAAAGTAGCAACACTGAGCCGTTCGAGCAGAACTTGTGGGCAGAGAGCAGCCAGGGGTGGCGTGTCATCCTCCTAAGGACCCACCGCCCATTGTCTGTTACCCCCTCACCCGCCCCCATCTCTAGAGTTGTCGACTTGCATAAATTTAGGCAAACAGACCCAAGTTCGGGTCCCCAACAGCCCAAGACAACGCGATGGCACAGTGGTGAAAGCTCACGGTCAGGGTCCCAGAGCGTCCTGCCGGGCGACCTTGCAGCACTTAACGCTCTGGGTCTCTGTAACGTCACATGTAAGATGGGGCAATCCTTAAGGAGTCATTGGAAGGTTAAAAGGACGTACGTGCATAAGGCACTTCTATATTGTTATTGTTATTACATCTAAGACAATGAAAAGGGTAGTTACACATACAACCCACGTTCACCTCTATACAAAATCAGAGCCCTGCGTCGCCTCTACCGCCACCTGCCACCCATCCTGTCAGCCACCTCACATGATGCAAAATCAAACGCCCAACTTCTAGATTTGCAGGCCCAGCCAGAGCTCTCCGAGTCCATCGGCACCTTCCACACAGCCCTGTGCCTCTCCGACACCAGCCTTTCCCCACCACCGAGTCGCAACCACCTCTTGGAGGAGACAGGACCACAATCTGCCAGGGAGAGGGGAAACTGAGGCACGGTAACTCACCCCGCAAGTCCTGGGGAAGTCGACAACTGGCAGGTCACACCCTCAGGGGCCTTGAGGACGGGAGCCCCTTTCAGCCTCCTCCACTGAAGCGCTGACGAGGCAGAGGCGGGGAAGCTTGGAGGCCTGACTCCTGGCAGAGCCCAAAGTCAGGGCGGCCCCACGGAGAGGACGACTCTCCATCCAGCCACCCGAGAGAAGGCTGCACCCAGAGTCCCCGCTGCGTGGGCTACAGCCCAGCTCTGAACTGCTCGGCGGCAGTGGGAAGAAGAGCCAAGGGGGGCTGTCGGTTAGGAAAGTGTCTGTCTCCACAGCCCCCTGGCCCTGACGACTTGGGTTTGCATGAGTCAGGCATGGGGGGACGGGGGTGGTAGGAGGGATCATGTTTGGTTTTCAAGGCCCAAACCAGGCTGTTCCAAAACTACCCCCCCACCCCCAGGAACACAGAGACCCAACACTTCATCTGTCTTGACTTCACTGGTCCCTGATGAGGAGTCACTGGACCTCCCCAGGCCCCAGGCCCTGCTCCAGGCCCCGGGGCCACCCTACTATAAATAGCCCCTTGGGTTTGGTCTGTTCCTGATCCACAGCTACTTCGGAGGAGGCCACCACAGCGGCCTCAAACGACCGGAAGCCACAGCTGTGGCCGAGGCTTACGGTGTGGTCAGGGCCACGGGTCCAGGCCCACAGAGCTGCAGGGAGACAACGTGACATTGAGACCAACTTGGCAAAGGGACTTGGGGAGCCAAGGGGAGCCAGGAGCCTCCTTGGGCGCCTGGGTGAAAAGGAAGAACGGGGCAGGAGAGCCGGATCCCGTTTCTCCACCCCCCTCCCAACGTTACAACACTCCACATTCCTTCACCTCCCCACCCCAAAAAAAGCCAGGGAAGATAAATAAAAACTTGGCCCCAACAGAGTCTGGCCGTGCGGCCTCCAGAGGTGATAAGACAAAGTACAAGCCGGCTCTGCTCCACCAGGCCAGCCGGGGAAGGGGCGGCAGGGGAGGAAGCTGTCCTGGACCATGACCCCACGAGATGACAGGGACAGGAGCAGCTGGATGGTCATCCCCTGTTGAATCACCGGGCTGTCCTCTAACTGACGGGGCTTCCTGTTTTCTGCAGAGTTCGAGGACATGTGACACTTGCTGGCAGAAAGCGAGACACACGGGTGACAAGCCTGAGTCTAGTGGACGCGGAGAACCACACGCAGCCGCGGGGGTGGGGGGAGGGGGGTACGAGCAAGCACAGCCTAAAGCTCCAAAGCACACAGGTGACCTCACACCAGAGACGGGCACCCCCCTCAGCACACGCCTCAGCACACAGACCCTCTCTGAGAGGCTGGGAGCCGGCTAAGAGATCAGGCATCTCTGCAATGTTCGCTCGTTCCGAAAACCCTCTTGGAGGGTGCCACCAGCTGTGTGCCAGGCAACGTGCTGGGCACCGGGGACCAGAGAAGGCAAAATCCCTGACCTCAGATTGCTTATGTTAGAAGAAGGAAGATATTTTTCAAAAACAGGCATGACAAGCTGCTACCGGGTCTCAATGGCCAATCTGTAAAATGGGTATAGCACAGGGCTCCTGTGATCTTATAGGATTTCCCTGTCCCACCTAAAGCATCCCCCTCCCGGGGGACACTTCTGGAGGGCTTTACAAAGAGTACTACAAAGATTTTATTTTAAAAAGAAAAATAAGCTCTCCGTCAGCCTGTAATCCCACTCTTCTCCTCTCTGGAGCTCTGAAAGCCCTTTGCCCGTTCGGCTTTAACTCCCCCCCCAGCTTTTCCCAGGACAGAGATCAATAATATAACTTTGATCCAACTCCTTAGGCACCGAGAACTCTCCACTACAGGCATCACCAAACCGCAGTCTCTCTTTCACTGAGAGAACAGCATGAAAGAAATCCCACAGCTCCCCCACCAAAACAGTGTCCGACTCCTCCACCAGGAAGTTCCTCCTAGTATCTAACCTTCACCCTTCGTCCTGCGGATCCAGCCAACTCTTTTCGCCCTGGTCCTCACTGCCAGCGACCACTCGGACACTTCTGAGCGGCTCGAGGTCTGCGGCCCTGGGCTCCTTAGTTGCCACCGCCTGCTCCACCATGCAGCAGTGGGAACCCCAGGACTTGGGTGGGGTTGGTTTAGAGCAAGAACTGTGTGGGAAGAGTCCTGCCTGCCTTTGAGGTCCACAGACCAAACACAACAGCTCTGGACCAGAAGAAAGGCCGTTTCCTGAGCCCCCGTCCCCAGGGGGCAGAGATGGGAGGAGGGTCCGTAAGAAACACCAGGGGCCACGTCAGGCAGCCAGAAATTGGTGCCCAACCTACGTCAGGGGCCCGTCCCCATTCCTACCTCTCCTCTGGGGGCTGTGGCCACCCCCTCCCGCCCCCACCAGCCCGTCCAGCCACACCCCTTCCTCTCTCCTTCCTGCCCACCAGCCTGGATTTTTCCAAAACAGAGTGCGACACAGCACACCGTCCACAAACCTCTCTACACACCAGGCCCGCTAGAGGAAAACAGCCATTCCGGCCCTGTGAGTCCTGGGCCACGGGCCAGAGACAGGAAAACAGCTCAACAAACAGGCGCACTAGCACGGCACCCGGCTCAGGGCCGCAACTGTGTCGCCTCAAGAACGGGTCTCCTGGCACGAGGCAGACTGCGGGGCGGGGGGAGGGGGGGCCATGGCTGAGCAGGGCATGGACTAAGGACGCTGGGCTCACCCGACCTGGGCACAGGTGTCTGGGAACTTTAAACATTAGGTTTTCCCTCCTCTGCAGTGCACAGGCCATTCTGGAATCCGCTCACTTGCTTAGCCTTGCACGCGTTCCCTGGACTAGACTAGCTAAACCCAAAGTCATGTTGTCCCTCTTTCCACTTCCAGACAGGACACAACCCTTACTCACCTTGGCACACATTAGACACACACGCATTCATCCCAAATCAACAAACTTTTCTTCTAAAAAAAAAACGTCCTATCCCAACTAAAGGGCCACTTCTTTCTTTCCCAGGACCAAGGTCATACCCACCTTTACGTCAAAAAGTTCTTCATGATGTCTGACTTCACTCTCTCTGGCTGCAGCTTTAACCTGACAAGCCGTCTGGCCCAGGCTGGGGCTGTGGGAAGCGGTGGCATCAGGACCTGGCTTGTAAGTGTGCCCAGGCCGTCGGGTAAAGGCTTGAGTTCACACATCATCCCCTGGCCAAGGGCTGAGAGAGCTGCGTACCACCAGATCCGAGCAGCGACCCGGGAAGCGTAGGGCAAGGCACTCGTCAATTCACTGAACCTCTTCAAGTCTCTACCTCCTCAACCGAAAAACGAGACCAAGCATGCCTGGGTGGCTCCGTCACTTAAGCATCCAACTTCGGCTCAGGTCATGATCTCACGGTTCATGAGTTCAAGCCCCACATCGGGCTCTGTGCTGTCAGCACGGAACCTGCTTTGGATCCTCTGTCTCCCTCTCTCTTTACCCCTCCCCTGTTCAATCTCTCTCTCTCTCTCTCTCTTTCTGTCTCTCTCTCTCTCAAATAAATAAACATTAAAAAATATTTTAATGGGACCATAGCATCCATCATAGGGGAGGGGAGTGTCTGGGGATCATAAAAATTCCCAGCCCAGCTCCCGGCCCTTGGTCAAAATAATCAAGAATGGGTAATATTTATTGAGCACATACTATATGCTTGTGTGCACTACTTCAGTTCATCCTCAGCAGTAGGTACACACAAAACTTAATTTCTGACCCACATCCCAGCCCCAAAATACGGCAAACGTGGACAAGAGTCCCTCCCCAATGTGTGCATTTCATGCCCATAGGACCCACACATACCTTGAACAGAGCCTTCCCCACTAATTTTAGAGGCATGCTCCCACTCCTCCTGGACAGGTCGTGCAGTCCCAGGGACACCTCCGCCTTGCAGGGCTGGCCGCGAAGGGCTGCCCCAGGGCAGTGTGGCCGTGGCGGCGGGCTCATCACACAAGGGCGGCCGCCTGCAGGAGCCGCCGAGCGCCTCCCTCCGGGGCCCTCCCCACCACGGGTCAGGCAGCCGTCAGATGATAGGGCCTCATGCCATCAACAGCTCCCCCTGTGCCAACCGCCAAAACCACTCCCTGTTCCTCTGCGGATCAGGGCGGGCGAGGATGGAGGCCAGCACAGGGGCAAATTGTCAGACAAGGGTGGGGGAGAAAGAGAAAGGCCCGACCGTGCGGGGCGTCTGCCCCACACACTGAGGACAAGCCCAGACACGAGCACTGCTCACAGCTGGTCCCCGGGAGAGCCCCTTCCGCCCTTTCCCGGGGTCTCTCCGTTTAAGCAATCTGCCCATTGACCTCCACCAAAACGGCACGGCAGGAGACGCCCAGAGGGATCAACTGGCCCATCTTCCAGCTTCTTCCTCCAGAACTGATGGCATTGAAGCCACACAGAAGATTCCGCCGTTTTCAAAGACCCGTTTCTCCAAAGAAGCAGAGCTTGTAATTTCTCAAGGTCTGATGGCCCTCTGCGAGCCCGGGGGTCCTTCTTCACCTCTGTCCTTTGTCCCTCTGCTGCAGTTCTTGGACTGCTCACCACCGAGCCAGACCTCACAGCACGCCCTCGCTGCCTCCCTCCCCACCCTCAAGCACTGAGGTCTGGCAAAGGGATGGGCAAATGAGCTCTGAATCCGGCCGAGCTGGGGGCCAAAGCCAAGACTGAGGTCCAGCGTAAAAGTACACGAGCCTGTTCGCCATCCCTACCCCTCCTCCCCTGCTCAGCTGTCGCACTGAGAGACCCTGCCTGTTCTTCTGGGAAGGAGGCGAGGGACGCTCCACCAAACAAGGCAGGGAGTAGACATCTCCAATCCCCCAGGGGCCCCACGGGCCCAGCCACATCCTTCCCTTCCCCATCCCCCACTTACGTCTTCCTCAAGGCTTTTCCGTGTGTTTCCACCCCGGAGAGCTCCTTCTCCCTGGAGACAGAGGAAAAAGGCAGTCAGAGAGGGGAGTCAAGGAAAGTAATCAAAAGGCACCCTCGTTTTTCACCTACTGGGTTTGGCAGGGGGTGGGGGTGAGAGGGTTGGCAGAAAGGCCTCGGAGGGAACCCAGTTGTGTGTTTAGCACTTCTTGGTCCACTAACGGCCCCTCAGAGCCACCCAACTCCCTCATTTGTGTCTCACGACCACTCCTACGATTTTCCTCTTCCCATTTTGCAGCTAAGGAAACTGAGGCACAGGCAGGCTCATGACCTGCCAACAGTCACACAATTAGAAGCCTGAATGAATGGGGCGCCTGGGCGGCTCAGTCAGTTAAGCGTCCGACTCTTGGTTTCAGCTCAGGTCGTGATCTCACGGTTTGTGAGTTCGAGCCCAGCATCGGGCTCTAAGCTGAGCCTGCTTAGGATTCTCTCTCTCTGCCCCTCTCCTGCTCGCTTGCTCTCTCAAAATAAAAATATAAACTTAAAAAGAAAAAAAGAAGCTTGGAGGAGGTAGGACCTGAGCACAAGCCCTCCAATGTCAGCCCATTATTACGTGCCGGCCATCACCAGGAGAACCCCCTCAGCCTCAGTTTCCCCACTGCAGGACCCACCCACCCTCTTCCTTTCCTCCTCCATGCAGTCTTGAGGAAATTGGAAAATTGTCTGTCTTTTGCTAAGTCAGAAAGTTCCATTTGGAAACATCAGCCTTTCTCACATTCTACATATTTAATAAAGAAACCCACGTTTAACCACTGGCCTCTCCCACCTGCCTCCCTAATTCCCTAGCAATCCGTTTCCGAACACGCAAGTGATGTCAGATACCCAGCTCCCAACGTGACCCACAAGCCCATCGCTTCCCCCGCCAAGTTCCCCAAGTCTACTCCAGAAAGAT
>PITB01031284.1:0-16023 GCA_004024585.1 Paradoxurus hermaphroditus | reverse complement strand
GAAGCAAACCAGTCCTCCCAGAGCCCAAGCGAGACCCACCCCACACAGTGGTGTCGGGGCACTGCCAGTCACGCACACACACACAAGGGACGGGCTGGGTCCTGATGCTACAGGAAGTGAGGAGAAGCAGAACAGCCCCCCCCTCCGCCCCCCGCTCCCCACCCCTGGGCTGCGAAGCCAACTCTCATTTACACCAGACTGACGTCTGCCCAACTCCAAACCTTCCCGGACGCAGGAATCTTCTCTGCAACTCGGCGCACCCCCGCGGGAAGGGAGCGCACTACTCACGTCTACCGTTAGGCAAGGCACCTCCTCCCGGGAGTTGTGGGAAAACCTCCGCGCTCTGCCTGCCACCCGCCCTCCCCCCACACCCATGCGGGGCCCTGAGGACACCAGAGACCGGGAGCCTCCCCGTGCCCACACACATCCCTGGAGTCTGCTCTTCCGCGGGTAAAATTTTGTCAACCTCACTAGGGTGTGGTGCCGATATTTGATCAAAGACCCTTCTAGACGTTGCCATGAAGGTATTTTTTCGATGAGAGTAACATTTAAGTCATAGACTTTGCGTAAAACAGATTACCCGCTCCTAGCGCTGGGTGGGCCTCATCTAATAAGTTGAAGGCCTTAAGAGAACGAAAATTAACCTCCCCCAAGAAAGAAGGAATTTTGCCGGAGGAACTACCTTTGGATTCAAACTGTGCTCTTCCTGGGGCTTCAAGCCTTCCAGCCTACGCTACAGATTTTGTGTCAACTGCCACGGTCACGTGACCAGTTCCTTAAAATAAATCTGTCTTTCAGTACATGTGTACCTTCTTGGTTCCATTTGTCTGGAGAACCCTAAGGTACATGCCACGCCCCCTTCCTACCTCAGGGCTTTTGCACCTGCTGTTCCCTGTCCTACGAATGCTCTTTCCCACCTCCCACCTTATCAAAGGGAGCCCCTTTCTCAGTATGACATAAAGCCCAGATGCCATAAAAGGAAGGATTAAAGCAGTCGACTTTATGCAAACATCAAAAAAAAAAATCTGCAAAGTAAAAATCACCCTGAACAAAATCAAGACAAATGACAATATTTTTAAAAATTAAATAACAGGGGCACCTGGGCGGCTCAGTCGGTTAAGTGGCCGACTTCCGCTCAGGTCATGATCTCACGGTCTGTGAGCTCGAGCCCCACATCGGGCTCTGCTCTGTGCTGATGGCTCATCAGAGCCTGGAGCCTGCTTCAGCTTCTGTATCTCCCTCTCTCTCTGCCCTTCCCCTGCTCACGCTCTGTCCCTATGTCTCTCAAAAATAAATAAACGTTAAAAAAAATAAAAAAAATTAAATTAAAATTAAAATAAAATAAATTAAATAATAGTTTATTTTATTGTTTTGTGTTTTGTGTTTTGTTTTGTTTTTTATTTTTAAGCAGGCTTCACATTCAGCATGGAGCCCACTGCAGGGCTCGAACTCACGACCTGAGCTGAGATCAAGAGTCGGACACTCCACGGGCAGAGCCACCCAGGTGCCCCAGTAATAAATAATTCTCCAATGACAAATGGAGAAAACTATAACTCATACCCCGAAGGGAAAATGTCCATAATATATAAAGAGCTCTTGGAAAGAATCAATAAGAAAAAAAAAGATACTACGACAGTGCCTGGAAAAGCTAGCAAAGGATATGAAACTTGAAGTCACAGAGCAAGGCGAAAGGTTCCTCCGCCCAGGAGCGGACGCTGGGTCTCGTAAGGGAAATGAACATATAACACTAGGCCTAGGGCACCATTTTTAACCCGCCAGGCCGGCAAAGATCAAAAGGCTTGACAACACTCCACCCCGGGGAGGCTGCGAGGAGACTGGCATTCTCTCACCCTGGCGGTGAGGAAGGAAGCCAGTACCACCCCTCTGCGGGCCAAGACACAGTCACTACCTAAATGACACATGCGCGCACCTGCGGCCGAGCGATGGCACTTCCAGGAATGGCCCCTCCAGATACAATCGCTCGTGCGCAAAACGACGTGAATGCCGCCTTTGCAGCGCACGGCCGCGCGCGGTGGCCACAGGGCATCGGAGACGTTCTGCGCTTCCGAGGCCGCGCGGCCGTCCAGCGCGGGATCCACGAGCCCCCCTCCCACACGGAGGGACACGTCACGGCTGCACAAAAGGAACCCCAGCCAGCCGCCTGCGCTGACACGAGGTGATCCCCGAGATACATATTTTTTGAGTGAAAAAAACAAAAACAAAACAAGAAACAAAAGGAAGCCCCAAAGCCTATGTTACCACTTATGAAAAAACAAAGCCAAACAAAACCAAACGCAGGAATAACCGAGTCTGTAGAGGTTTGCTCGGAAGTACCCGGAAGGCCTCTGGAAGACTTCACGAGGAACCAGAACTGGCTGCTTCTAGAAAAGGGGGTCCCCAAGTCCCATCCGAAGGGGCGACCAATTATGAGACTTTTTTTTTCCCTCATCGTCCCCCTTGAAAGTTTAACTCCGCAGATCGACTGTGTATCTACGCCTGCGGTATCGGGGCGGTATGCGTGAACATGAATTTTCACCCCCTTGGGGGCAGCATCGCCTCCCCTGAGGGCCGCTGCTCCCGGGAGGGCGGCCTGGGCAGCGGCGAGCTGGGAAGGGGCTTTCCCACCGCCGGCCCCATTTGAAGCGGTCGCATTTTGAACCCTGCGATTGTGTTCGACGCTTTCTTAATGAAAGGCGTCCCCCGCCGGGCCCCCGCGGGTGTCGCGAACCCGCCACTCGGTCGAGTCCGGGAGGTGTTTGTTGACCGACGGAGGGAATGAACCGGGATTTCAGCTGAGCTGAGAGGAATCCGCCTGGGGGAGGCGTTGGAGTCGGACAGGCCTGAGTTCGAGTCGTGCCTCCTCACGTGCTCTGTGACCTTGGACAAGTGACCTGACCTCTCCGGGCCTCACCCCCTGGAAAATGGGGGTGATACCGGTGCTCATTTGAAGGCAGGGGGGGTGCTTTGTAAGGATCGAGCACAACACAGGTTCTCTGGGACGTGTGGAAAGACGCTTCTGAATCTGCCGCGGTCTTTGGGGCTGCGGGGGGGCGTGGGGGCCGGCTGTCACATTTACTCTGGGTATTAGTGGACTGGAATGTTGACACTGCAAAACCATCCATAAAAATAATTTCTTAAAACCACTGCTGGTAAGACACAAGAGCTTAACGTGCTCAGTATACAGTTGGGGCCAAATAGATGGGGATGAGGCTGCTGTTTCACACTAGAGTGTGCCAAAGACGGACCCCAAGTGCTCCAGCCAGCCAGCCGGCTGGCCACCAAGGGTCCTCTAAGGGCTTGGACAAAAAGAGGGACCACGGAGTCCCTGCCAGGGTCTCGCCCCAGGTCCGGACCTTCTGTCCTCTGGGAGGCCCAGGGGTGGGTGTGTTTGGGGAAGTGGGATCATCCCACCAGGCAAAGCACAGACTGGGTAGGATTAGAGCGAGGCGGGCGAGGGACACGGGGACAAAGGGCCGCAACAGTGCTCGTCCGTGTTTTAAAATGTAACGGCTTCGGGGCGCCGGCGGGGCTCCGTCGGTCGAGCGTCCGACTTCAGCTCAGGTCATGATCTCCCGGTTCGTGAGTTCGAGCCCCGCATCAGGCTCGCTGCTGTTCAGCACGGAGCCCACTTCGGATCCTCTGTCTCCCACTCTCCCTCCCCTCCCCTGCTTGTGCTCTCTCAAAAATAAATAAATTTTAATAAATGAGTAAAAATAAAAGGTGACGGCTTTGTTCCTTAGGGGACTTTCGCATTAATTTTGGGGTTTTTTTTAATATTGCATGCATGCCAGGGGCTGGGGGAGGAGGGGGCGGAGAGTGACTTAGGGGTACGGTTCTTTTTGGGGTGACAGCAATGTTCTGGAACTAGACGGGGGTGATGGTTGCACAGCCTCCGGAACGGACTAACCGCCCCTGGCTGGCGGGTTTTCAAAAGGCGAACTTTACGGTTTGGGGGGCGATCTCATGTCAACAGTCCACTGAAGTACCGTTGGCCTTGGAGCCCTCAACCGACAGTGATACTGTATCATAAGCAGCAAACTTGCTCAGAGACTAGAACTCAATTACTCCGATCAGTTACTCCGACGCCAAGAAGAAACAACAATTCTGTGACCCTCAGAGAGGTGCTAATTACGGCTGCAAAGGCGATGGTAGAACGATATACAAATGTATCGAATCAACGTGCGGGCACCTTAAATTCAGACAACGTTATACATCAAACATATGTCCATTTATTTTCTTTACTTAGTGATTTATTTATTTTGAGAGAGAGCACGGGAGCATGAGTGAGGGAAGGGCAGAGGGAGAGAGAGAAAGAGAGAGAGAGAGAATCCCAGGCAGGATCCGCCCTGTCAGCACAGAGCCTGATGCAAGGCTCGAACTCACGAACCGTGAGATCATGCCCTGAGCCGAAATCAAGAGTCCGACGCTTCACCGACTGAGCCGCCCAGGCGCCCCAAACACACGTCAATTTAGAAAAGAAACATTCTTCACTTTGATTACTGCGATTTGGGGTACCCCTTACATTTCGCTCGGAGAAGTGCCTCACTCTCCTGGCCCCCATCCCAGCCTCGTGGACAGAGACCCCAGGGACGTGTCGCCACCGGGGAGGGTGCCGAGACTGCCCGTCTGCTCGGGGGAGGCCGGCCCAGGAAGGAGAGGCCGGGAGATCAGGCTCCTGGAGGCCACGGCCGCGGGGCCCGCTTCCCACGAAACCAGGAAATCGCCCACACCCCTGCCCCCGCCCGCGCGGGCCACCTGCAGCCGGGCCCACCCTCGCCCCTGCGCAGGGGGAGGAAAGACACAATTCCTGACAGGCAGGGGATCCTGGCTTTAGCAAAGCCTTTCGAACACACACACGCGTCCCCGCACCCTCACCCTCAGCCTCACCCGGGGCCTCCCGAGACTTCGGATGGACAGGTGGGCCCGCCCGACGTGGGGAAGGAAAGGGAAGGAGGGCTGGGCTGGGGGACGGGGCTAATCAATTTCCCCCAAAGCCCAGCTGACGCCGGCTAGCCGAGCCACCGGCGGCGCTTGGGAAAGCTGGAGCCGCCCCCGCTGGTGGGCAGCTACCCCTCGGGGGGCTCGTCCTACCTCCCGGGCCTGGCTCCGCACCCCCTTCTGCCCACGGGCCTCCGGTATCGCCGCCTTCCCCGTCCCGTCTCCCCCCCGCCCCCCACCTGGAACCTCAGGAAATTTCTTCTGCAAGAAGCAAGCCTAACCACGCCCCTCTCCTGCTCGATCCCTGTAGCCCTGGGGCTAAAGGATTTTCCCAGCGTCCCACTGGGCCAAAGCCAAGCCAAGCCCTGCTGACCCCTCACGGGCTCCTCATTGCCCTCCCGATGCACTCCATTCCTGCACGCCCGAGCACTTTCCCGCCCACCTCAGGGCCTTTGCACCAGCTCTCCCCTCCACCCAGAACACTTCCTTTCCTCCTCTTCCCATAGTTGATGCCTGTCCCCGCTTCCGACCTCACCCCCGGGGAAGCCTGACATGACCACCCGGGTGGGTCAGGCCCGCCAGCGCCGGGCTTCGGTCCAACCTAACGTTCGCCAGGGTTCTACATTCTCTCTGCACGTGCGACCCAATCCGTGACGACCTCCAAGAAGGAGCCGGGACTGGTGTCTAGGAGGTTCTCAACCGGCACTTACCTGGGGGCGGTTTCAGAACTCCCGGCCCAGTAGAAGAAAGACAATAAATGCAAAACAGAAAGAAGAATTTCGGATTGTGAAAAAAATGCCCCGAAGAAGATGCAACTGGGGGGGGGGGCGCGCCCCGGGGGGCTCAGTCGGTTAAGCGGCCGACTTCGGCTCGGGTCATGATCTCACGGTCTGTGATTTCGAGCCCCGCGTCGGGCTCTGTGCTGCCGGCTCGGAGCCTGGAGCCTGTTTCGGATTCTGTGTCCGCCTCTCTCTCTGCCTCTCCCCTGCTCATGCTCTGTCTCTCAAAACTAAATAAATGTAAAAAAAAAATTTTTTTTAACTAAATTAATTTAAAAAAATAAATAAAACAAAATGCAACGGGGCGATGGGCCCGGTGGTCGCCGAGGCCCTGAGAAGAGGAGCGACACGCGTTCTGGGCAGAAGGAACCACAAGGGTAGAGGCCTGGAGGCAGGTCCAGCCTGGTGTGTTTGAGACACACAGCAGAGGCAGGGAGGGAGGGAGGGGACGGGGCAGGGGTGAGGGCCTGAGAGGCTATGACAATACTAAACTTTACCCAAGCTCTGTCATCTTAGAAGACAGAGGAGGTTAGGGAATCCCCCACCCTTTGTGTTCCCGGAAACTGCCTACTGCAGGGAACAGCGTCCTATGACTTGGCTTAGACTCCCGGATGCCCCCTGTGCCTCGACTTGACTGGGTATTTGGTCCAACATCATTCCGGGTGCATCTGGCAGGGGCGAGGGTGTTTGGGGATGAGCTGAGACCATCTTGGGAATCCGTAGACCCAGTAAAGCAGATTGCTCTCCCGGACGTGGGTGGGCCTCATCCAATCAGTCGAGGGCCTGAACCAAAAAACCGACCATCCTCAGACAAAGAGAGAATTCTACCTTCTCGATGCTCCCCTCCCCCTGGACTGGCTAATTGGTGTTTTGTTTTTTCGGCCTTCGGACTTGAACTGAGACATCAGCTCTTCTTGAGCTTCATTGAGTCGCCGTGTAAATCTTAGGGCTTGACAGCCTCCGTAACCCCATGAGCCAATTCCTTGTAATAAAGATACATGCCAGGCTCTAGGTATATTTCTAGATAGATCCATATGGGGACAGATGTTTATCTGGCTCTACAGCTGTCTATCTAGATAGTTGTCTGTAGCCTGGCATATAGACAAATAGACATAGAGATAGAGATTTAGAAATATCTAATATTTAATATACAGACATTATAGACATATAATATATAGATATCTATAGACATCTCTAGATCTAAATAGATCTCTCTAGATATATGCACCATATCGATACTGTAGAGATCACAGACACATGCAGAGAGAGACGGAACGACAGGACCACGGACGGGTACTCACATCCGTCGCCCGACCGCGTGCTGTCGTTCTGTCTCTCTGGAGAACCCCAGTGCAGGCTCCGTTGTTTGCCTAGGACCAGGCCCGACGTAGACCCTCCAAACTCCGACTTTGCCTCAGAAGCGATCCGCCGAACCGCTTGTCCCCACCAACCCAGGAGAACGCAGAGAGAGGGAGAACCCAGGGGGGCAGAGAGACGGAGAGGGGGAGAGAGACTCCCAAGCGGGCACCGCTCAGCGCAGAGCCCGACGAGGGGCTCGATCCCACGACTTCGAGATCACAACCTGAGCCGATACCAAGAGTCACACGCTCAACCGCCCGAGCCCGCGGGGGCCCCTGGAGCGCGAGCTTGTTGGACACACTTCGGGTGGCCTCCTCGCCTTCTCCCAGGGCCCTGGACTTAGGGGTCCCTCACCCGAGCCAACAGACGGCCCCTCCGGAGAAGAGGCCGGGTCCAGGGGGCATCCCACCTCCACACCTGCTCTGACCGCGCTGGCTGACTCAGATCTCTCTATAAAAGGAAACCACTCTGTGCCTGACTCTTGAGAGGCTCGCCTGCACACCTCGCAGTCAGAGGGCTCACTCCCTTTCTCTCCTTGGTCCTTTCGAATAAAAGCTCTCCTGACCGAATCCAGACTCGCGTTTCACTCACAGCGGCAGGGAAGGCTTTGGGTTTTTTTTTTTCCTAGGGGCAATCGGGAGCCACAGAAGGACTGAGAGCGGGGACAGAACGCATCAGGGCGACCAACTGGAGTCGAGAAACCTCGGAGGAGATGCGAGCTGGTGGCCAAGCTGGGAAGGAGGCAGATTCGAGCTGCATTTTAGGGGGTGAGAGCACGAGTTAGAGGCAGGTCCCTGGGGGTCCCCAAACCTCCTGCACCATAAGCTCCAGCTGTTTGTGGCTGTAACAGCCAAGGAGGGTGGCCCGGCATCCAGGGAAGGAGGGTAAGCTGGGGGTGGAGGCTGCCCGGAAGGTCGTTCATCAGGGAGGCTTAGAACCACAAAGCATCGGACTGGGGAAACTGAGGCACCGGGCCCCCATAGTGACCCACCGGAGGCCGTCCGGCATGTCCGGGGCAGAGCCGGGATTCGAACCCAGGGTCCCTGCCTCCCAGCCCCCGCTGGTGCCACTGCTCTCCCTGTTTCCTGAGGAACTGGGGTTTGAATGCCACCTGGTTTGAATAGGGGGCAGGAGTGAGAGCGTTCTGGGCTGAGGGGCGGAGAGGACGGGGGGAGGGGGGGGTGCGGGTGGAGGCTGAGCAGGGAAAGGGAGAGGCCGGAAGCGCATGGTAACAGCAGCGAGCCCGTGTC
Source organism: Paradoxurus hermaphroditus (assembly GCA_004024585.1). Lineage (NCBI taxonomy): Eukaryota > Metazoa > Chordata > Mammalia > Carnivora > Viverridae > Paradoxurus > Paradoxurus hermaphroditus. The sequence continues at coordinate 7,697 of PITB01031284.1, read as the reverse complement.
AGGCCCTCCCTACCTGCCAGACGCTGCTCCCTCATTCCCTCCTCCCTCTGAGATACGAAACTCTCCTCTCTCTCCTACAGAAGGGGAAACTGAGGCCCAGGGAGGTGACGTGAGGCCTCAGAAGCCGTGGAGAGCCCCCCCTCTGTCCGGGGGCCCAGGCTGCGGGAGGGGAGCAGTTTCTAGCCTTTGCCCCCTTCACAGCCTCCACCCAGGCCCCAAGACAGGAAGACAGTGGCCAGGACAGCCCTGATAGGGGGAGGGGGAGGGGCGAGGCCAAACCACGGACAGGATTTCTCAGAATTTACAGTAGGAGGAGGGGCGGGGAGGCTGGGGGAGCCCCCAGGGTGCACGGCAGTGGGGAGATGGGGGGCCCACACCTGTGGCCTTACGCGGGAGGGGGGCCCCCACTCCCCTTCGCCTTCCCTTTGAGCCTTCAGCCCACCCCACTCCCTGGCAAGGGGTGGGGGCCACACGCGGGGAGACCCCCGCACACGCAGGCTCTGGCACAAGCGTGCGAGCGTGGGCTACACGCAGGGCCCCGAGCGCACACGTGTCCATGCACGGGGCGTGACGCACGCGCACACTCAGGCTGGACCGTGTGACCGCGCACCTGCACGTGAGTGATCCCCACCCAGGCGGGCCCGGGCGCGTCACCCCGGTCACCCAGCACCCCACGACGCCAGGGCGGCGGGATCGCCTCCCCCGAGCCCCCAGAGGGCCGTGTGTCCTCCGTCCTCCGGGCCTGGCCGGCTCACCGGCCTTGTCTTAAATTAAGGTGATTCTCTCACAACATAAAATTCACCATTTTAGGGGCACCCGGGGGCTCAGTCGGTTGAGCGTCCGACTTCAGCTCAGGTCATGATCTCACAGTCCGTGAGTTCGAGCCCCGCGGCGGGCTCTGTGCTGACGGCTCAGAGCCTGGAGCCTGCTTCGGATTCTGTGTCTCCCTCTCTCTCTCTGCCCCTCCCCTGCTCATGCTCCATCTCTCTCTCTCTTTCAAAAATAAATATTTTTTTTTAATTTTTTTTTTTATGTTTATTTTTGAGAGAGAGAGAGACAGAGTACGAGCAGGAGAGGGGCAGAGAGAGAAGGAGACACAGAATCGGAAGCAGGCTCCAGGCTCTGAGCCGTCAGCACAGAGCCCGCCGCGGGGCTCGAACTCACGAACTGTGAGATCATGGCCTGAGCCGAAGTCGGACGCTCAACCGACTGAGCCACCCAGGGGCCCCATCAAAAATAAATATTTTTTAAAAATTTCACCATTTTAGGGGCCCCTGGCCGGCTCTATCAGCAGAGCGTGCATCTCTGGATCTCGGGGGTGTGAGTTTGACCCCCACGGGAGGTGTAGGGATCACTTAAAAACATAAAATCTGAAAAAAATAATTCCAAAACACTTCACCACTTTGCAGGGAACCACTCAGTGGCGTTGGGCACATTTACAAGGTGGTGCGGCCGCATTTTCACCGCCCCCCCCCCCAGAGGAAACGCCATACCGGGCACGCAGCCCCCTCTCGCTCCCCACTCCCAGCCCCCTCGGCCACCAGCCGCTCTGTCTCTGTAGAGTTGAGTAGTCTGGAAATTTCCTAGGAAGGGGATCACCCAACATGCGGCCTTTGGGGGTTCTTGTTTTTCTTTCACGCGTGTTTTCCGGAACTCCGTCCAAATGTCTTCCAGGGGACCAGCACCGGCCACCCCCCCCAGACCTTGGCTGCCCCCGCGTCCGCTCACAGCCCTCGGCAGCATCTGACATAACCTGTCCGTCTACTTGCTCACTAGGAGTTTGTCCATCTCCTTCTCCAAAGGGCAGGAGCCACCAGGTAGACAATTGGCTTCATTCTCTCTGGAAAGTCGCGAATGCGTGAGTCAGTGAATGAATGAATGAATGAATGAATGCGTGGATGAACACTCCACCCCTGTAATATTGTCCTTCTTCCTCGTCCCCCTCTGCCACACACTATGGCCCCTGCTTCCTGCCAAACCCCGATTCAGGTAGAGAGACCTTCCACCCCACCTACTGTGCGAGGGGCCCCACGGACCGTCCCGAACACCGCGGGCCCCGCCGTGAGCACACCCGAGAGGCTCCCCAACCCCGTGGTGCCTTCGTCCTCCAGGCAGGGGAGCCCACCCAGCCTGGTGACACGGGATCTAACCGCGGGCCGAGCCGTCCGCTGGGTCTGCTCATTCAGCACATGTGTGCCGAGCGCCCACTGTGTGCGGGGGTCAGCGCCAACAATCAGCGATCTGTTCGGGCCTTTCCTGAGAAGGTCCGTGTGAGCCGACCCCCGAAGAAGAAGGCAAAGGACAGTCCTGCTAAGCGAACGCAGGGAAAGGCGTCGCCGCAGAGGGAACAGCAAGGACGAAGGTCTGAGGCGGATCGTGGGAGATGCCGGCCCCGGGGACGGGACGCCAGGCGAGGCGCGTCCCGCCATAAGCCTCAGTCTCCCTGTCTGTTAATGGGGCTAATAATCACGAAGTATTTTGCAAAGAGCGAGCAAATTTGGCAAAAACTCAAGGCCCCGGCCAGGAAAGAAGCCCTTGGGTCCCGGGCGACAGACCCCTGGGGTCGTGGTGATTTGGGGGCGGGCGTAAGCCTCCACCTCCTTCTCACCCGCTGGCCTGGCAGGGACGTCCTCCCCACCGTCCTCCCCAGCCAGGGCCACGTCCTCTCCAGAGCATCCCCAGCGCCTCTGGCCGACGTGAGCACGCCGCCCAACCCCAGCGCTCCCGGTCCCCTCCGCGCGGACCTGCCCCCCCTCAGCCGCCCTCCGCCTTTCCGGCATCCCCCACCCGCGCCTGCCAGCCTGCCCCCCGCGTTCGCCTCAAGTGGTTATGAGTGGAAGGCACCACGACCCCCCTGCCCCCGACCGACCGAGCGGCCCGGCCCGCCCGCCCCTCCGATGTCAGAAGGGGCCAGAGACAGTGTTGAAGCAGCCTCTCGGTTCGGAAGGAAGACAGCATGTGGGGGAGATGAGCGCCGACGGTGTGGCCGGTCACCCCCTTTCTCAGACGCTGAGCCGGTCCCCGGCACCGCTGTGGTGGGCTTATTTATTTTCGCTCAGCCTCGCACACCACAGGATGGAGCGGGGGGTGGGGGGGGGGAGGGGGGACAGTTACAGCAGAAGTGCACTCAGAAACTCCCCGGCACCCCCAGCTCGCTTACAGAGAAAGCCACGACCCACAGTTTCTGCACGACCACGACCTGCCCCATCACCTCCCTGTCCTCACCTCCTCCCTCTCTCCCCGTCGCTCGCTCTTGCCTCTCCCCCCACGGGCCCCCTCCATAGCTCTCACGAGGCCCGGTCCTGCCCCAGGGCCTTATCACAGACCGCTCTCTCTGCGCCTGGGCACCGATCTGCCTCCGCTACGTGCACGGGTCCCTCAAGCCTCTGCCCGAGCATCACCTTCTCCGCAAGAAAAGGGACCCCACGTCCCTGTTTCAGTTATTATAACACGTCCACCGCCGCCTCTCCCAACCTCCCCCACCCCGCCTCTTTGTTCTCCATGACGCTTACCAGCGTGGGTCCTGCCTTTCTTTTTTATTTCTCTGTCCCCCCAACCAGGCAGACAACCCTGCCAGCACCAGGGAGGCAGAGACCACATCTATTGTGTTTCCCGCTCTTTCCTGCGCCTCGATCAAGAAACATTTGCTACGTGAGTAAATTAATTTTGCAAACGAATGAATGAATGTTGTTCTGGCCCCGAAGCCCCTGGTGACCAAATCGAAACCAGAAATAGGGGATTAGTGAGGGTCTCCGTGGGGAGCAACAGTCCCGTTCCCAGGGGAAGGCCCCGCGCCAAGCCATGAAGGGCCGCCCCTCCCTCAGTCTTCTCAAGAAGCCTTGGGAATCCCTGTTTACAGGTAAGCGAGGGAGGCCCCACGCTACGTATGAGGCCACCCAGCCAGGATGGGGAGCCGCCCAGCTCCCAAACCCGTCTGCTCACCACTGGCCCTTTCTTCTTCCTATCGTAAGACTCGGCTCAGTGCTGGTAAAAAGTACAGAGCCCAAAACCTGTCCCCTGGAAAGTCTGATTCAAGAGGTCTGTAATGAGACGAGCGACTCTAAGTCGTTCTTCTGAGCAAGGAAGTTTGAACAATGGTACTTCGTGGGACAGAGTGTCAGAGACAGAAGGAGGCTGGGCTAAATACTTCCCTGTGAAATGTAAGACCTGGAAACATCTCTAGGAACATTTAAGAGACTATCTCTGGGGCCCCTGGGGGGCTCAGTCGGTTGGGCGTCCATGGTCTCATGATCTCATGGTTTGTGGGTTCAGGCCCCATGTCGGGCTCTGTGCTGACAGCTCGGAGCCTGGAGCCTGCTTCGGATTCTGCGTCTCCCTCTCTCTCTCTCTTTTCCCCTCTTCTGTTCGTGCTCTCTCTCTCTCTCTCAAAAATAAATAAACACTAAAAAAAAATTTTTAAAAAAAGAGACTATCTCTACGACCTCGAGACACAAAAGGATCCTTCAACAAGACGAAAATGTACAAACCAGAAAAAAAAGACTGATAAATTTGCACACACCCCATTTTCCAACTTTTGCTGAAATAAAACACATCAGGAATGACAACGAAAAGACGAGTCGGACGAAAAGTCTGTGACGTTCAAACGTGGCAAAGGATACGCATCCGGAATATATAAAGAGCTCTGAGAAATCAACAAGAAAAAGGTAACTATCCCGACAGAACAGGCGACTCATCGAAGAGGAAATCCAAGGGGCCGACCAATTTTGGCAAAGATGTTTAACAGACGAACACAGGTTAAACCATTTTACACCCCTCCCGATACACAGAAACCAAACAACCAGGAGTCGGCAGAAAACAAAGTTCATTTGCAGGCAAGGGATGGCAAACTGGCAACGCCACTCTGCAGAACTCGCCGGCCGTATCGAGGTTGAAGACGCGCACCTTAAAATCCTCTATTCCACTCCCGGGGAGACACCATCGGCAAAGTTTGGGGAAATCAAGTTTTATGAGAACACAGCCACGCCCGCTCATTTACATAATAACATCCATGGACACGACGGCGGCTGCTGACTCGCAGAGCCGAGAGCCTTTCCTCCCCAGTCCCGCGCAGGAAAATCTGCCAGCCTCCGCTCTGCGTCGGCGCTTCTCAGACTGCAACGTGAGCATCGGCCTCCCGTGGGGGTCTCCTGGAAACGCAGGTTCTGAGTCGGCAGTGAGGGCTCCCGGGTGAGGCTGGGCTGCTGGTCCGTGGACCACAGTTTGAGAATCCAGGAGCCAGGCCACACGGAGCTCGGCCAGGATGTGTCTGTGAGTCCTGAACAGGCGAGACAGAAACACGGCCTCGTCCGCATCTCCGACTCCTTTCGTCTCTGCCCCCCGGGCGTCACCAGCCCGGCGGGCGGAAACTCGCATTCGGCGTGTATTGCACACACCCTACGTGCGTCAGACACCCCGGAAGCAGGAAGGGAATTCCGCACACTCGTACCAAAAAGATCTCGCTGGCCTTCAAGGATGGGCGAAAGAGGAAATACAACATATGGTTGCAGAGTGTCCTAAAATTTGGCCCCCAGGTCACCCTTGAGCGTGACAGACATAACCTGAGGGGCCCGTGGAGACCCCAGGTGGGGTGTGGCACTACAGAGCCGGCCAGCCGCCCAGTGGCTCTCTGAGGGCAGAGGCCACACCTGTGGTCCCAGAGCCCAGCACAGAAGAGTGACCCACATGACTTGGGCGATTGTTCTAGATGTTTCTGCCAGGTTCCCCTGGCAAACTCTTCAGTCTGGAGCACCGTTTCTCTCGTCCAGTTCCTACTGGACGTGTAGTAGGAGCTCAAAAATATATTTGTTGGGGAAAAAATATGTACTTGATGAATGAAGAAATGATTCATAGTTCCAAGAGCCGTCATATATAAATAGCATTGGCCAAAAAAAAGGCAGGGGGGGGGTGCGTGCAGACCAGGACAAAAGGAAAGAATTTTAAGAACCAAGAGGACACGTTCCCTGAGGAAAGCACTATTCTGGGGCTGGGAACACGAGAGCTTTCTAGAAAAGAAAGGAAGGGAGGGGAGTTAACGTTCGTTGAACACTTGCTGTGTATAAAGTGGTATGCGCGTGCCAGCCACCTCCGAGCAGGGGGAGGGAAGCGGGCGGGTGGGGGGGCTTCCGGGCAGCTCCCCCAGCGGCGAGAATGAGCGCGGAGGTCGACGGTGTGCCAGAAAACAGATTCTGACTCCAGAGGAGTAGTGACGAGTCTTAGAGGAAGTGAGTTCTCCGTCCCTAGAGGTATTCAAATAGAGACTGAATGAGCACCCATCGAGAGACGCCGGGGGTCCCTCCAAATATGGAAATTCTATGATTTGCTTTAGGAAGATTCTTCTCTGGGCTTTTCCAACTGGAGCTGGCAGGTCAAAGGGACCTGAGTGACCCGAGGGTGGCCAGCCCCTGCTCCCCTGAGTCCACAGGGCCTGAGCCAGCTGGTCCCAGACACCTCGGACCCCTCAGACACCACCTGGGTGGCACTGTCAAGAGGAAGCACCAAGCCGCCTCCGTCTCCCAGCAGCGGGGTGCTACACAGCCACCCCCTCTTCCTTCTTCTCTCTCCCTTAAGCTTTTTAAAATACCCACCACCCCCCCCCCCCGTCGGGCAGGGCCAGAGCTTCGTTAAAGACTTTTGTGCAGGATTAGCCACAGTTGCGCGGCCCCTTTACGTGGGAGGTCAGCTCCTGTGCACTCCCAGGCTCCACCTCCCGGCTGTGGGCACTGGCTGGGGAGAGACAGGCTGGCCGCTTCCTCCAGGCAGCCCTCCTTCCTGCCTCCCCGGGACACTCTTGGGAGGTGTGAGTCTCCGCGCCAAGACCAAAGGCATTTGGGTGCTCCCACCGGCCTGTGCAGGGGGAGGCCAGGGGCAGTGGCCGGGCCAGCAGCACATTCCTCGGAGGGACAGCGCCGGCCAAGCCTGCCCTGGCTACAGCTGTGCCCGGCAGGACGGGAGGCCCTTGTTCTCTGCTCCCACTGGAAGGCCAATCACACGGCGGGGGGTGGGCCGAGCCTGCCCGGTCCTGGCCTGGAACCAGAACCCAGGGGCGAGCAGGTAGGGAGGGGCCGGGAGGGGCTGGGCGAGGCCCCCCCTCGGCCCGGCGCAGGAGCGGTGCTTTCGGCTGGCGTCTGCGTGACTGCGACGAACCCGGGGTGGCCAGGCAGGGCCCGGCCCCTGGGCCTGCTGGGGGGTGTGCCTGAGGCCCAGTGAAGGGCCCCCCCCCCACCCAGTTCTCCCCACGGCTGAAATTGGGGTTTTTTTAATCCGACTGAGTGAGAAACTGAGGAGGGAGGGGCTGACAGCTCTGGGCAGCCGGGGAGAAAGAAGAAATGGACTCCCACCCCCAGTACTGCCGACGCGTTCCTGTGTCCGAAACCCGGACCCAAGACACAGGGGAATGGGGTCAGTCTGTCTCCCGAACTGGCTGGTAAGTTAGCCCCCAAGGAGAGCCCCGGAAACAAGGCTTCGGACTTCCTGAGACATTGCCGCCGGCTTGAGTATGGCCCTCGGTATGTCTAACCCCAAACCCCCACCGCTACCTCCAGAATAGGAACCCCAAAGCCGGGAGGGTGTCTTCACACTTGTCACTAAGCTGAGCACAGAGGGAGGCTTCAAAGATCATGAGTGGGTGGGTGAGGGGGCAGGGAAATGGTGACGGTTAATGTGTAAGGGAATGAATGAATGAATGAATGAATGAATGA
>PITB01031283.1:0-16030 GCA_004024585.1 Paradoxurus hermaphroditus | reverse complement strand
GGGAAGAGGGGAAAGGAAAAAAAGACACAGAGAGGGAGGGAGATAAAACATAAGAGACTCTCAAAGACTAAGAACAAACTGAGGGTGAGGGGGATGAGGGAGGGGGGAGAGGGGGTGATGGGCATTAAAAAGGGCACATGTTGGGGTGAACACTGGGTGTTATATGTAAACCAATTTGAAAATAAACTATTATAAAATTAAAAAAAACAAATAAAAATTAAAACAAATAAATAAATAAACAAACAAACAAAAAATAGTTAATGATCAGAAGAACTGTTCAAATTATCTTTAAGTTTTTCACAAAGAAATGCAATACTTCAATCCTCAATATTTCTAGAGTTTTGAATGATAGTGTACCAAATAAAAATTAGTTTTACTAAAAAAAAAAAAAGAATTAATGTATGAGAGTCTTGGTTGCAGGATTTGCCAATATATGAAAATATGAATGCTAATGATGACTAGCACAGTGCCTAGCGCTCCTTCCTACTCTGGGCTAGACACTATGCTGTGTTCCTTATAGATAGTGTATCTATGCCTGACTGTAGACGCATTCCCTCCCATCTTACATACAAAGAAACCAAGGCTCAGTGAGGTGTAAGGACTGGCTCAAGACCATACGGGGAACCAAATACTTAAAAACCAATCTATCTGTCTTTGAAGACTGGTCGATCCCACTCTGTTTCAAAGTATGGGTAATAATGAAAATAAGACCCTTGTGATGACATCTGTGAAGAACATGAAACTGATTAGGAAGTTATATATGAGTGATGGACAAGAAAAGGTGGATTCTGGTAGGATTTTAGGATAGGAAGAACACCTTGGTGGGGCGCCTGGGTGCCTCAGTTGGCTCAGGTCGTGATCTTGTGATTCGTGGGTTTGTGCCCCACTCAGGCTCTGTGCTGACAACTCAGAGCCTGGAGCCTGCTTCAGATTCTGTCTCCCTCTCTCTCTGCCCCTCCGCCTCTTGTGTTCTCTCTGTCTCTTTCTTTCAAAAGTAAATAAACATTTAAAAAAATTTAAAAGGAAGAGCATCTTGGAGAATTTCAAGATATGCATTTATTTATAATTATTGTTGTAAGTCTCATTTGGGGCCAGGTTTGTTATCCCAGGGCCAGGCGAATGTGTCTGAGTGAGCCGCTTTACTGAGCAGTGCTAAAGAATAGGTTGGTCTCACATTGAGGAGGGACTATAGTGGCATGCTTCAGGGTTCTATCTTCAGCCTCTCTTAGTCAACATTTTATTAGCAATTTGTGTGCAGAGTCAAAAAATCTGTTCATTAGATTTTCAGAAGAAATAAAATGAGAGGAAAAACTAATAGAGCTAGATTAAAAAAAATCCCTCAGGAATGAGTTCCTGAAACTAACAAGTTGAATTAAAATAAGAGTAAAAACGCATGCAATTTAAGCTCAAAAAATCAACCGGCGAGATGCCATAGCACAGAGGCCTGACTCCATAGTATGTGTGAGGGACAACGTGGTGGGTGTGATGGAGAGAGTACTTCCTGACTTTGGGAACTCACAGCATTGTGTGGACTCCTGGCTTTGCTGCTTGATAGCTGTTTGATAGGATGACGTGATTTATTAATTCAAGCCTCTGTTTCTTCATCTGCATAATGGCAATAGTATGCCACCTTGAGAAATTATTAGAAGGAATAAAGATCATATACATAAGAGGCTGGCATGTAGTTTGTGCTTCGTAAAAGTAGCACTTTTTGACTGGAAAAGACTTAGAAGTGCCAGTAGGTATTAAGTTCACACATCTGGGTACAACCACCATCATGACCACCATGGACAGTTATAGCAACTAACATGAATATTGGACCAGGCATTATGATTAGATTTACAAACCTTGTGTTGCTTTTTTAGAATAGCGATCTTATCGCCTTCTTACTTATTTCTCACACCTTCAGAAGGTCCCATACAACTTATGCAAAATGCACAGTCTGTCATTCCACTCAGGGAGGGGCCTGTGGGGAAAGAGTCTTGCACAGCCGCGAAGTAAATCCATATCAACTATCAATACAGAACAATGTCCTTTATGCATAAATATAAACAGTCAGCCAAGTGTCAAAAGAATCAGAAGAAAACAAGCAATATTAAAGAAACGATTAAAAATAAACAAGTAGAAAAATTCAGGAGAAAGCAGAGATGGAATGCAGAAAATAACTCTTAAGAAAACTTCTAATTAGTGTCCTCAGAGAGATTATACAGGATATTGTATAAATTTAAAAGGAATATCTTGAAGTGAAAAAAGAAAAATCAGAAAAGAGGAGTTGTTGTAAATTAAAAATGTGATTGAAAACTATTAATATGGATACAATGGGAGTTCCAAGATAATGATCTAGAGTATAAAGTCAAGCAGTATCCTACAAAATACTTGAAAAGACTGATGTATAATATCGGGAACAATCAAGAATGCTCACTGTCACCATTCCTATTCAATACCACACTGGAAGTATGAGTTAATGTAATAATACAAGAAAAGGAAATAAAAGTTACACAGATTGGGAAGGAAGAAAAAAAACTTGTTTGTTCACAGATGACATGATTGTCTATGTAGAAAATCTCAGAGAGTCAACAACAATAACAACGACAACAACAAAAAAAACCCTCTTGGAGCTAATCAATGATTATAGGAAGGGGCAGAATAAAAGTTAATATAAAAAGTCAATTGCTTTCTTATATACCAGCAGTAAATAATTGAAATTTGAAATTAAAAGTACAATACCATTTACACCAAACAAATGAAATACTAAACTATAAATTAAGCAAAATGTGAACAAGAGGAAAACTATAAAACTCTTATAAAAGAAATCAAAGAAGACCTAAATAAATGAAAATATATTCCATGTACATTGACAGTAAGATCCAATATTATTAAGATGTCAGGTTTTCCAACTTGATCTATACTTTTGAAGCAATCCCAATTAAGATACCAGCAAGTTATTTTGTGAATATTAAGAAACTGATTCTAAGGTTTATTTACAGAGGCAAAAGACCCAGGAGAACCAATACAAAATTGAAGAACAAAGTCAGAGGACTCAACTTTAAGACTTAATATAAAGATAGAGTCATCAAGACACTGTGGTATTAATGAACAAATAGATACATAGATCAATGGAACAGAACAGAAAGCACAGAAATAGACCCCCACACATATAGCTAACTGGTCTTTGACAAAGGAACATAGGCAATTCAATGAAGAGAGTATACTCTCTTCAACAGATAATGCTAGAACAAGTGGACATCCACATGGCAGAATATGAATATATATATGTGTGTGTGTATATATATGAATATATATGTCTATATATATATATATATACATATATATATATACACACACACACACGACTTTATACCTTTCACTAAATTAACTAAAAATGGCTCATAGACCTAAACGTAAAACATGAAGTTATAAACTCCTAGAAGATAATAGGAGAAGAAAGTCTAGTTTACCTTGGGTTTGGTGATGACTTTCTTTTTTTGTTTGTTTGTTTCAAATTAATGAATTTATTTCTATGTTTAATACTAGCAGAGGAGTCCAAAGCAGACTAATGTACATGGATATAGTTTAAATGTAACGACAATAACAGAAATACTTGAACTATGTATACCAAAGAAGGGAATGGGATTCCTTCATATCAACCTTGTCCTATTTTGCAGTTTCTAAACAAGTAGAAGCTAAACATGCATTTCACCCAATTTAACTTAGGATAAAGTAATACAACTTTTTTGATCAACCACTGAAGTTTTCTTTAAGCATAAAACTTAGAGGAGACTTTGAAATGGGAGTTACCGTATTTTTTAGTCAATTGAATAAATGGCCTCCTTGGCTGCTGAAGTCTGATTAACAAAAAAGTCTCTCCATGAAGCTCAGAAGGAACTTAATGCCAGTGAGGTCCAGTGAGTGGATGGACACTCTACACATAATTCTGATGAAAGCTGAGATGCTTCCGTCCTCCTTGATGTCAAGTAGAAAACCATTTTTTTCCCCAAACTAACAGAGAGTGGAGTCAAACAGTTAAAAAGTCAGAATAAATACAATTGTTCTTTTTACTCAGAGAAGAGGGACATTCTTTCATTTTCTTTTATTGTTTTATTATTAATTTTTTTTAATTTTGGAGAGACAACATGAGCAGGGGAGAGGGGCAGAGGAAGAGTAAGAGAGAGAATCTTAAGCAAGCTCCATGCTCAGCACAGAGCCCAACACGGGGCTCTCAATCCCACGACCCTGGGATCATGACCTGAGCTGACACCAAGAGTAGGACACTTAACCAACTGAGTCACACAGGTATCCCTTTCACTCCCTTTTAAAACAAATTCTATGCCTGTAGAACTGTAATCTGAAGGTCGGTTATTTGCTAACGAAGTCAGATGTGGCCTCTTTGCCAACCCTGAAGGTGATTCACATGAAGAAACTGTTGGTTCAGATCTGAGGAGGCACTGATTTTTTAAAAAATATAATATAGTAGCATAATCCATGAAAGAAAAAAATCGATAAATCATTAAAATAAATAATTTCTGCTCTGTGAAGGATCCTATTGAGAGAATGAAATGATAAGCCACATTCTGAGAGAAAATATTTGCAAGACATATTTGATAGAGAACTGGTACTCAAAGTATGCAAAAAACTCTTAAAATCCAACAATATGAAAACAACCCAACTTAAAAATGGGAAAAAGTTCTGAATAGACATCTCACCAAAAAAAGATTTACAAATGGCAAAAAAGAATATGAAGATACTCAACATCATACGTTGTCAGAGAACTGCAAATTAAAACAACAGTAAGATCCTAATAAAATGGCTAAAATCCAAAACGCTGACAATACCAAATGCTGGAGAGGAGGTGGAGTCACAGAAGCTCTCATTCATTAATGGTCAGAATGCAAAATGATACAGCTACTTCGGAAGACAGTTTGGCAGTTTTGAAAATGCTAAACGTACGCTTATCATATGATTGAACAAATACACTTCTTGGTATTTACCCAAGGACTTGAAAACTTATGTCTACACAAACACCTGCATGTCCAAGTTGATGGCAGTTTATTCATAAATGCCAAAACTTGAAAGCAGCCAAGATGTCCCTCAGTGACATAAATAGACAAACTATGGTACATCCAGATGATGCAATATTTTTCAGCATTTAAAAACGTGAGCTATCAAGCAATGAAAAGACATGGAGGAAACTTACGTGTATACTGCTAACTGAAAGAAGCCAATTTAAAGGTTACATACTGTATGATTCTAGCTTGATGACTTTCTTAGAAAGGCAAAATGATAGAAACAATAAAATATTAATTGCCAGGGATTCAGGAAGGGAGGAGAGAGACAAATAGGTAGAGCACAGGGGATTTTTAGGGCGGTGAAATTATTCTTTATGGTAGTGTAATAGTAGATACATGTTATGCAATTATGAATTTATCAAAACCCATAGAATGCACAACACCAAGAGTGAACCCTAATATAAACTATAGACTTTAGGTAATAAGAATGTATCAATATTGTCCATCAACTGTAACAAACGTACCACATGAATATAAGATATTAATAATGGAGGAAAATGGAGAGGGGGGTATATGATAACTATCTCTACTTTCCATTCGTCTTTCTGTCAACCTAAAGCTGCAAAAAGTAGTCTATTAACTAAAAAAAAAAAAAAAAGATGAATATACGATCAATTCGTATAAGAGAAACTAAGAAATAAGCATCAGGAAAATAGCACTAAGAGCTCCACTCATACAAGGAGAGAATCAAGACAGGAATAAAGACTATAGAAAATACATAGTGTAAAAATAATAAAAGAAATTTACAAGAATTAAAAAAAATAAGTCTTAAAATGGAAAGAGCCCTCTGATAACTGAAAAGATTTTTAGAATATATAAACGTATTTGATAAAAATGTCAGAGCTCCAAGAATACATACGAAGCCCCACAATTTTCTATAGAAAAAGAGTTTTCCTATAAGGGAATGTGCATCAAATGATCATTAGATCTGATGCTAGAAATGGAGCCAGGCTTTGAAGGTTCCTTGTGGGAAATATTTCAAGCCTAGAATTTCATACCTAGTAAAATGATCAACCCAGTTTGAAGGAAAGGACAGTTTTGAAAATGCAAGAATTCAGACAAATCACCAAGACTACACCGTATATATCTCAAAAGATTTCTGCCTCCATTCCTGAGTCATTAACTCTATAGGAATTGCCGTATCCCCCACAATGAGTAGAAAAGTAGGCAGAAAACTATTTTCTGATATTGGACAACAGACAGTATGGAATTATGATCCCTGGGAAAGAGAGGACAAATGAGGTCCTATAATTGCCCCAATGATTGCCAGAAAGCAGTTTGTAAGCTAGAGCTTTGAGGAACTCAGGGGTTTCACTGAGTTGAGGGAAGAGAGATCAGAGTATGAAGAGGCCATGTTGTCTAGAATTTTCTGGCAGAAGGCGGAAGAGAGAGCTGCTCACAAAGAGAGCACGCAAGCCACAGATCACAGAGGGGTACACTCAAGTCTTTGCCCTTCTCTTGAATATCAATTTGTGCATGCATGAAACCACCGGAAAGAACCACTAGCAAATAGTAGTCTTATCATTTCTCAGAGTTTACACAGGGCTGGAAATAGTTCAACTTCCCACCATCCCGAGTAGAGAGACTTTACAGTACATAGAGCATTGGGTAAAGTCATTTGAAAGGCCTTGTGTTAATAGTGGGGCTAAATTGGCTGTGAAATCAAGGCTCTGAACAGGCCTTGATAGGCCTTGAGGTGATCAAACTCATCCACAAAAAACTTCACAATATGCCTAATACTCTTTAAAGAAACACCAATATTCAACACTCATAAAATTCAGTGTCTGACATCCAATAAAAATTAGTAGGCATGCCATTTGCAACGACATGAATGGACCTGGAGGGTATAATGTCATGTGAAATAAGTCAGTTAGGGAAAAACAAATACCATGTGATGTGACTCATAGGTGGAATTTTAGAAACAAAACAAGCAAACAAAGGAAAAGAGAAACAACAACAACAAAAATACCAGACTCTTAAGTACAGAGAACAAACTGATGGTTACTAGAGGGGAGGTGGGTAGGGGGATGGGTGGAATCGGTGATGGAGATTAAGAGAACCCTGATCTTGATGAGCGCTGGGTAATGTATAGAATTGTTGCATCACTATATTGTACACCTGAAACTAAGAGAACACTGTAGGTTAATCACACAATTTTTAAAAAGAAAAAAAATTACTAGGCATGCCAAACCAAACTAAAGAAAACAGAAAAACATAACATGTAACCAGCAGAAACATGAACCAACAGGAACAGATCTAGAAATTACAGACTGCATGATTAGTAGACAAGAACCTTAAGACAGTTATCACAAATTAGATAAATAGGCTCAAGAGTATAGTTGGAAATAATGAAATGTAATGAAAAGAGAACAGAAAGATATAAAGACCTAAATTGATCTTCTAGAGATGAAAAATGTAATCTATAAAACAAACAGACCAAAAAAACCCACAAAATCTCTAGAGGGGATTAATAGCACCTTAGACCCTGCAGAAGAAAGGTCAGTGAGCTTGTGTGGCAGTAAAAATTATTCACAGTGAAGCTCAGAGGAAACAAAACTGGGAAAAAGGAACAGCGCTAGTGAGCTGTGAGACAGTATTACGTGGTCAAAAAAACCATGTTAATTGGACTATCAGAAAGGGGCTGGAAGAGAAAAAGAAATATTCGAAGAAGTGAAAGGTAGAAATCCAAATATTCAAAAAAGTCAATCAACCTCATGTATGCAGAAAACTACATCAAGTTATATTATAATCAAATTGCTGAAATCCAGTCATAAAGAAAAAAAATCTTAAGAGCTGCTAAAAAATAGATAAGTTATATTCCTAGAAAAAAAATCATAGCATAAAAATTTTTGTGGTTTTAGCTTAGGTAAAAAAAAATCTTTTAGAATATAAAACCATGCACTATAAAAGACAAATTGATAGACTTCTTCAAAATTGAAAACATTGGCCCTTTATTTATTTTATTTATTTATTTTAATGTTTATTTATTTTTGAGAGAGAGAGAGAGTGCAAGCAGGGGAGGGGCAGAGAGAGGGGGACACACAGAATCCGAGGCAGGCTCCAGGCTCTGAGCTGTTAGCACAAACCCCAACTCAGGGCTTGAACCCACGAAAAGCGAGATCATGACCTGCGCTGAAGTCGGGCACTTAACCGACTGAACTACCCAGGAGCTCTGAAAATGTCAGACCTTTAAAAGATGCTGCTATGGAAATGAATACGTAAACTCCAACCTGGGAAAAAATATTTTAAAAGCATATATCTGATATAAGATTACATAAATACATTTTATAAGTTAATAAAAGAAGACAAAAATTCAGATTGAACAAATACTTGAGCAAAGAAGATACATGAGGGGCAAGCAAGTACATGAAAACATTCAAGGGTATTGATTTTTTTAGGACAAGGCCTTTTAAAATCACAATGAGATATCCCAACACACCCAACTGAATGGCTAAAATTAGAAGATTGATCATACCAAGTGCTGGCAAGGCTGTGGAGAAACTACCATTCTCTCACAGTGTTGATGGGAAGGTGCGATGTAACAGAAACTTTAGATAACACACTGGGAACTTATCCTGTGACCTAGATATTTCATTTCTAGGTATTTATCAAAGAGAAATGAAACCATATGACCACAGAGAGACTTATACACATCTGTTCATGAGTTTTACTCGTATCAGCTCCCAACTGAAGTTGATGAATGAATTTAAAAAATTGTGATGCGGGGCACCTGGGTAGCTCAATCGGTGGAGTGTGGGACTCTTGATTTTTGGATCAGGTCATGATCCCAGGGTCACAGGATCAAGTCCTCAGTTGGGCTTGGCACTGAGTGTGGAGCCTGCTTGAGATTCTCTCTCTCCCTCTCTCTCTCTCTCTCTCTCCCTCCACCCCTCTCCCCCATTCTCTCTCTCTACAAATATTTAAAAAATTGTAGCTGTAACAGACTACTGATAACCTATAACAACATAGATGGATCTCAAGGGCATTGTGCTAAGAGAAAGAAACCAAACATAAAGAAAACATGCTGTATGATTTCATATATGTGAAACTCTGTATAAGGCAAAACTATAGTAACAGAAAGCAGATCAGTGGTTCCCAGGGGCAAGGGGATGGGGTGAGGGGATTGAACCAAAAGGGGCTTAAGGAAACTTGGAAGAGTGATGGAAATATTTCACATTTTGATTGTGGTGTTTACCCAAGTGTATATATTTGTAAAACACATAATTGTACACTTAAAATGGGTGAATTTTATGAAACCTTATTAAAACTGGTTGTTGTTTTTTTTTTAAAGAGCATTTGGAAACCATGCAAGTGTGTTGAACATTGCATATTCTGTGGTGTGTTGAGTTCATAGTGTGGTAGAAAAGACTTACTCTTGTCCAGGCATCTTAAATGAAGCCTTAACAGCAATGAAATCTCCCCTCGCATACATGCACAAGCCCACACATACACAGGGGAAAATTAATGACACTATGATATGAAATAGATGACCCTAGAAAAAATGGGGGAAAAAAGTTTCCAAGAAAGAGGATGGCATGTGAGATGTAAGTGGCAGCTGAGTGTGACTCCAGATACATAAAAGAAAACAAAAGAGGCTTCCTTAAACCTTAATATTCGGAGAATTCCTTCTCAAATGACAAATTTTAGTAACAGGCTGTCATAGGTCCTTCTCTGTGTTTCCGATTATTCAGCTTGATTCTACAGAAAACATTTGCATAATCAAATTATTGTAATGCCTGTTTTTCAATTTTTAAAATTTTGAGTATTAACCTGTCGATGAAGTACATAAAGTTACTAAAGGCACAGAACAGAATATACACATTGGGAACCTATGTAAAAATAGGAATAGAACAAAAAGTAGGATGTGAAGTTGAAAGGGGAATGTGTATGGGTTGGGAGGGAGGGGTCAGTAGATACAGTTTAAAGTTGATGAATCAAGATATAAAGATTTAAATATATTATTTTAAATCATAAACGTAGTCACTAGAAGGATGAAACATAGCTGATAAAAACTTAGGGGTAAGAGAGGAGAGGGTACAGGCGGAAGGAAGGTACAGAAGTGTACTCTGAATCTTTCACGGCGGAAATCCGTATAATCAGCCCAGAGATATATTTAAAAGTGTTCATATTCTTTAAAGTTGTAAAGGTAATGGAAAAAAAGAGATTTAGCCACAAACTAATCTTTTTTTTAAAATGATTATTTATTCTTGAGACTGAGGGAGACAGCGTGTGAGCGGGGGAGAGGCAGGGAGGGAGGGAGACCCAGAATCCGAAACAGGCTCCAGGCTCTGTCAGCACAGAGCCCGATATGGGGCTCAAACTCACCAACCGTGAGATCATGACCTGAGCCTAAGTTGGACACTTAATCCACTGAGCCACTCAGGCGCCCCAAACCACAAAAACTTCTTGCTGATTTTTGTGGTGATGGCAGGGGAGGCAAACTTTTATTTTTCAATTGAGATCTTTTGGGGCTGTTCACATTTTGAAAAACAACATTCATGGATAACTTACATGATAATAAAATCTAACTCAGTAAATGAGAGGGTAGATATAAATTATTAAGAGAGCTAGCAGGCCAAGGAAAATGTCCAGAATACATTACTGAGAAGTGGAAGAGTAAATTGCAGGATTCCTTGTGTAGTATGATCCGTATTGTATAAAAGAAAAACATGGCAGGGTGGGGGTGTTGGCGGGGAGGTGTATAAATGTATTTGAAATGAAAATAAAATCGTATAAATGAACCGGCTAACAGAGCCACTTCTTGAGAATGAAATTCACAAACCAAAGGATTGGAGGGGTTTACATTTTTGCTTTACATACGTCAGCGCAATTTGGATTAAACACACTTAACACATAATACATGTTACACACATGTATGTATTAAATACACTTAAATACGTGATGCCATTAAATATCATCTTAAAATCTGAAGTTAAGAAAAAAAGAAACTAGCCAATTACTAAAAATACATGGGGGCATGTGTCCCTGAGCGACATTAGAAAGGATAAACGAGGTGACAGGATTCTATCCTTTATGTGTTCCACCCATGCTTGGAAGACTCAGCCTCCTACTAAGAATCACATTAAATGTGCTTTCCTCTTTACACTAGTAATTTGCTTTTGTTACAGGAAATCCAGAAGGTAGAGAGGAAGGTAAAAATTACCTACAACGCCATCATCCAGAGATAACCACGGTTAGCATTCTGGTACGTAAATTTCCATTGCCAGTTTTTTAAAAAAAGCAAAGCTGGGATCATTATCTACATCCTGTTTTGTGACCTGCTTTTAAAAGAGTGTATCATGGCCATCTGTTCATGTCAGGACCCATTTTGCCTGCAGCACAGTAGGCAGGGCTGCAAGGCATCTTACCAGGAAGTTGCACCCATACACATGGTACGTATTCCTTTCGGATGCATGCAAGCTGTTTCCATCTTTTTCGTATTGGAAGTAGTGCTGCAAGGATGCCCTTCGCTCCTGTACTCATGTCCCCTATTAATCTTGGTTGAGATTAAAAGTCCTAAAGGTGGAATTAAGAGTCCCAAGACCATAACATGTTAGTCTTCTGATACGTTTTGCCAAATCAGCCTTCGGGCATTTCATACATGTGTGAGTATGTCTTGCCCTGTATTGTCTCTGAGAAAGATTATCATTCTGTTTATACTTACTAAGTTAAGTTATTTTCAAAAAGTCATCTTTTACTTTTGTACATTAGGGACATACGGATAAACAGCCACAAACGATATATATACCCTTGCCTGGTATGTTTTGCAAAAATGGCTTCATAATGCGTGTAACCTTTTTGCAACTTGCTTTTTTTTTTTTTAAACCAAAACTGTGTTTTTAAGATTTGTTCATCTTGCTATATAGATCTCTGGTTCTTCTATTTTTTTTATTTGATTCCATTAAGTAGATAAACCTATTTTTATTTATCCATTCATTCAGTTTTTACAAATTGCCGTGTGATGACCATGGCCCCTTGTACACATCTGTGAGAGCTTCGCTCACCGATGTGGCTTTCATTTACTTTGTAGACTTACGGGCAGTAGGGTGAGCTCTTTCAGCACTACCGTGAATTCCCAGAATGGTCTCCAAAGTACCGATTTATACTCCCACCAGCAATACCTAAGAATTCTCATTTCCTCCATATTCTCCCCAAACCTGGGGTTATTAGACCAGATTTTTTACTTTTGACTAATTGGATGAGTGAAAAATGGAATCCTTTTGTTTTAATTTCGTTTTCCCTGATTACGTTTGAGATGTTTTTTGATTATATGGGTTTTTCCTCTGTATATGGCCTTCCTATCCTTTGATCATTTAGAAAAATGCATTTTTTTTAAAAAAAGATCTCATTTCTAATACCAACTAAAAATAGAATTTCTTAGAAGTCTATATAATGAAAATGTGCAAATTTGTGTGATTATATAAATTTTATTGAAATACATTAAAGAAATATCCTTAAGAAAAGGAGAGAGATACATTGATCAAGATTAGGAAGACTCCTATCTTAAAGATGTATATTCTCTTCAAATCATTCAAAAATTGAATGTATTTTCAACCAATATTCCAACTGTTGTTTTTGAGGAACTTTGTAAACTGGTTCTAAAATTTTACCCATGATCAAAGGTCCAAGGACAGAAAATACATTCCTGAGGAAAAAGAATGATAGGTGAGACCCCTGTGAGATACCAACACTTATTGAAAACTGTAGCAGTTAAGAGTGGAGTTACACAGATAAAACAGGGAAACCGGACCCTCACCCACATGGACAATAGTACATTCCAGAAGAGACACAGAAGATCACCAGGAAAATGATGTGCCATTCAACGCTTGATGCTGGGACAACTGGTTTTCCACAGAGAAAAACATGAAACTGTATCCTTACCTTATCATTGCTCTCAACTGTCCTATCCAAATTAATGGAAGAATTCAATGTCAAAAGCAAGAATTAAAACTTTTTGAAAAATGTGTAGAACATCTCAAGAATAAAGAGAAACTTTTTGTTGACAAATCAAGTATTATTCAATAAATTGTTTTTAAAAACCCATCTTTCGCAATGATTTGAAGTGCTTCCCTTATCACATATTCAGTTTCCACACATTCATGGGCCTCTTTCTGGACTCTGTTTGTTCCTGCATATTAAGTACTCCAGTTTAATAATGCAGTTCAATTTCTTCCTTTAAGGCTTTCTTTATCGGGGTGGCTGGGTGGCTCGGTTGGTGGAGCATCTGACTCTTGATTTTGGCTCAGGTCATGATCTCACAGTTCGTAGGACTGAGCCTGCATTGTGCTAAGTCTGCTTGGGATTCTCTCTCTCCCTCTCTAAATAAATAAATAAATAAATAAATAAATAAATAAATAAATAAATAAACAAACAAATAAATAAATAAGTAAGTAATAAACTTCAAAAAAGACTTCTTAAAAAAAGACTTTATTATTCTTTCTTGCTCATTTTTCTAATATAATTTGAGATTAATTTTGACAAGTTGGGGCACCTAGGAGGCTCAGTTGGTTAAGCATTCGACTTTAGCTCAGGTCATGATCTTGCAGTTCATGAGTTCTAGCCCCATTTTGGGCTCTGTGCTGACAGCTCAGAGCCAGGAGCCTGCTTCAGATTCTGTATCTCCCTCTCTCTCTGCCCCTCCTCCCACCCACCCCCACTCTGTCACTCTCTCCCTCAAAATAAATAAACATTAAAAAAAAGAATAAAAAAGTATAATTTTGACAAGTTAAAAATGACTGCTAATTTTTGTTGGTATTACATTTAAGTCCATGTATGATTTTTGAAAAATTGGGTTGCTAATGTTATTACTAGAAAAAGAAAGCTATTGGTTTTTGTATATTTGAGTTACTTTATTAGTTCTGATAGTTTTTGAGTTACTTGTCTTAGATTTCTCAGGAAAACAAATACATCATCTGTTATGTCTTTTCCCTATATATGTAGTTGTACTGTTTTTTCTTATTATATTACACAGGCTCAAGTTTCTAAAACAAAGTTAAATAATATCAATATTAGGCACATCTGATTTATCTTGAATTTGGCTGTTGGCTTTCTGTGGATATCTGGAAAACTTTTCCATATTACACAGGCTCAAGTTTCTAAAACAAAGTTAAATAATATCAGTATTAGGCACATCTGATTTATCTTGAATTTGGTTGTTGGCTTTCTGTGGATATCTGGAAAACTTTTCCTTTTTGCTAGGTTACAAGAAGCTTTTCCAGGAATGTTAAATTCTGTTGATGTCTCTTAAAATACCTATCAGAACAATTGCCAACAATTACCTTACTATTTTGACTTGCTAGTGTGACAAATTACCCTAATACTTATCTTAATGTTGAATTCTTTCACAATGGAATGAACTCTACTTAGTCACAGTATATTAAATACCATATTGGACTCAAGTTGCCTTTTTAAAAACTATTTTTGCTTCTGTAGTAATAAGCCAAATTTATAGATCTGTGTGTGACAACTTATTTTTAAATAAAATTCAAAACTTTGTATGAAAACAATTACGTACTCATGATAGAAAAACATTTAGAAGTTACAAGGAAGATCATTTCCTATAATCCCAACACTCAAAGGCAACGGCTGTGAATATTTTGGTGTATTTCTTCTCAGTCTCTTTTTGGGTATGGGAGAGGGAGCTTTTCCAAAGCTGAAATCAGTATGGACCGTGGTTGAAGATGGAATTTTTGAAATGGATTTAAATCCTGACTTTATGATTTATAAACTCCACCATATTCATCAATATCCTTTTGAAATCTCATTTTCCCAGCCAGTAAAATAATAATAACTGCCTCACAGGGTTGTTGAGAGAAGCAGAAAAACATAAGCAAAGTCCTTGGCATGCCGTCTGGCACAAATAGCCTCTAAATTCATATTACCTATGATCAGGCTGTACGTACACTTTTGTATTCCACTTATCACTGAACACTACATCATAGGCTTTTGTTAATATCATTCAAACTTACAAGAAACACAGCTTAAAATTTTCCTCTTACTGTAAGTGTGTGCACGCATACATATGCAGCTCTATCTAATATTTGTGTACAAATTGCTGCCTACATTTCAGATTCTCCCCCAACCTTGGTTTTGGCTCTCAGAAGGAAAACTGTTTTGCACAAATACTGCCTGGAACTGTTTCAGGATTCCTGATCCAAACTATCAAATCGCTTTCCAGAAAGACCGTGGGCTCCCAGCAGCAGCGTGTGAGAAGGAGCGTGGCGCTCCGGCAGCCAGCGCGGGCTCGAACTGTCTCGTTGCTCGCTAGGAGCACCTCATTTCCCCCACCCCCCAGCAAATAACCTTTGAGCACCGACCCTGGGGCTCTCTGTGGGGTGAGCATCAGAAAAGGAGTGAGAACAAGACAGATGAGGTTCCTGCTCTTGCTCCAGAGCTGTTTTCTAGTTGACAGGTGGCCAGGAGAGCAAATAAGCAAAGTAAATGGATAATCACTTCCCAAAGAGGTAAGCGCTGTGCAGAGAGTAGAGGACGGGGTGATAGAATCACGGAGAGCTATTCAGACGATGAGGAAAGACCTCTCGGCGGGGGGTGGGGGGTGTTTTTAAACTGAGGTGGCAGCTCTGCCAAGGTCAGGAAGGGCAGTGGGAACAGCAGGGGAGAAGCCCTGAGGGGGGCATGCACTTGGCATATTTTAGGAGCAGGGGGTGTTGGTGTGCTTGGAACAGGGCCAGCAGGAAGGCCAGAGGAGGTGAAGGCAAAAGGAGGGGGGCAGGCGAGGAGTTGGGCTTTCTTTCGAAATGCCAGATTTAACTGGTATAAGCACGGCTGACTTACCTTTTAGAGAGATCACTGAGGCTGCTGTGTGGATGAGGCTGGAAGGTGCGAGCAGGAGGCAGGGTCACTAGGCAGGAGCAGGAGGCCAGGCAAGAAGTGGCGGGACCTGGGTATTGTCAGTGGAAACGGAGGAAATGCACAGAAAGGGTGAGGCGCTGATGACAAGTGGG
>PITB01031282.1:0-16038 GCA_004024585.1 Paradoxurus hermaphroditus | reverse complement strand
GGAAAAAAAAAAAAGGCAAAGCTTCAGAGAAAATAAACAGGTTAACTACAAAGAAACACAAACCAGACCGTAGAAACTTCTCATCAACCATACTAGTTACCAGCAGATAATGAAGAATTATCTTCAAAATGCAGAGGCTTTTAACCTAGACTCCTATCCTCGGCCAAGACTACTCGGGCAGGAAAGCAAAATAAAAAAATATTTTAAGCATGCGAGGGCCCAGAAAATGTACCACCCACAAAATCTCAGGCGAAAAAACAAAATTACTTGAGGATTCATTTAAGGAATAATGAATCCACAAAGTAGAAAAACAAGAGATGAAAACAACCAGTGATGAACCAGCGATCAATAAAACATGGCTGCTTGTGCATAATGTAAAAAAAATAAAATAAAATCCCATATGATCTTAATAGGAGACAGAATTCAAGTCATGTTAGGGTTCATTCTTGCCTGACGCACGAAGGGCTCATATATACAGATTATCTTTAGACCTCAAGGGAGAAAAAGGTTTAGATATGTGTGAAAATTTAAGTGTAACGAAAGAGCTCAATTTCATTTATCTTCGGGGAACTACAAATTGAAACCGCACTGTGATACCCGCCAGGATGACCAAAATAGAAAAGCCAGAAATTACCAAGAGATGACGAGAATGTGCGGCAACCGCATATGCTTCTCAAGTACAGAAGGGAGACACTGTCAATATTTACTTAAACCCTATGCGCATGCTATGACCAAGCAATTCCCCTCCTAGATACATACACTCAACAGAAATGCATATGTTCGTTCAACAAATGGCACGTACTAGAATGTTTATAGCAGCACTATCCACGATATCCCCAAACTGCAAACAACCCGAACGTCAATCATGTAAAATGGATACACACATGATAGAACGTATACGGCAACGAGAATGGACAAATCACAACTACACTCAGAACTAGAGACAGATCGCACAACCGTAAGGCCGATGGCAAGGAGCTGGATATAAGAGTACGCACTGCATGATTCTATTGGCGTAAAGTACGAAAATAGGTAAAACGAATCTATGGCGTTAGAAATCAAGATAGTGGTTATCCTTGGGGGTGGGACACGGGAGGGCAGATTTTGGGGTGTCGGAAAGGTGGTTTCTTGTTCTGAGTGCTGGTTATATGTGTGTTCAGCCCGTCCAAATTCACGGAGTTATACACTTAATATGCGTGTATCTTTAAACATTTATGTTACACCTCCAGAAGGAGTGCCCCGGGGGCTCAGTCAGTTGGGATACCGACTCTTGATTTTGGCTTAGGTCATGATCTCACGGTTCGTGAGATCGAGCCCCGTGTCGGGCTCTGCTCAGACATCGCAGAGCCTGTTTGGGATTCTCTTTCACTCTCTCTGCCCCTCCCCTGCATATCTATGAATGTGCTTTCTCTCTCAAAATAAGTAAATAAACTTTATTTAAAAAAAAAATTAGAGCGGCCTGGGTAGCTCAGTCGGTTGAGCGTCCGACTTCGGCTCAGGTCATGATCTCACAGTCTGTGAGTTCGAGCCCCGCGTCGGGCTCTGCGCTGACAGCTCGGAGCCTGGAGCCTGCTTCAGATTCTGTGTCTCCCTCTCTCTCTGCCCCTCCCCCACTCGTGCTCTGTCTCTCTCTGTCTCAAAAATAAATAAAAACATTTTTTAAAAATTAAAAATAAAATAAAATAATAAAAAAATTTAAAAGTGTCTAAAAACATAACTTCAAAAAATATGTAAATATATAAGTACTGTGTATGGGTGGTTTTATAATATGTATACTTACTCTGTAAGTATACATATTATAAAAACTAATAGAAACAGAACAAAAGAAACCCAGTGGGAATCACAGTGGAAAACTTTAACACGACTCTCAGAATCAACAGGTCAAACAGAGAAAAAGTAAGGTAAGGAGACCGGGGAACACAATTTGTAATTAATAAATTTGAAATAAATCTACGATTTATTTTTTTCAAAAAAAGTCTACAATTTATTTTTTTTTAAATAAAACCTACAACAACTTTGAAATCAATGGACTAGAAAAACCTAGTGAAGCCAAAATTCAAGAACGCAGGCAAAACAAATATCTGAAAATATAATAAAAACAGAATGCACCATCACTGAAGGAACTTCTAAAGACTGTACTTCGGGGAGAAGGAAAATGCTTCAAAGAACAGCTGTGATATAGGAAGGAATGGGGAGTGAAGAAAATAGGTAATAGGTAGATAAGTCTTGGGGCGCCTGGGTGGCTCAGTCGGTTGAGCGTCCGACTTCGGCTCAGGTCATGATCTCACAGTCTGTGAGTTCGAGCCCCGCATCAGGCTCTGTGCTGACAGCTCAGAGCCTGGAGCCTGCTTCGGATTCTGTGCCTCCCTCTCTCTCTGCCCCTCCCCTTCTCACGCTCTGTCTCTATGTCTCTCAAAAATAAATAAACGTTTAAAAAAAATAGGTAGAGAAGTCTAATAAATATTGACCCAGAAAATCGGTATAATAACATCAACAATAATGTCCAGTTTAAGGATTAAAGTAATAACAGAGCTTAACGCCAAACGGGAGGTAACTGGAGTGAAAATATTGGAAGTCCTTGCCGTGTTCAGAAGGAGGGCTGATTGATTACATAAATGATCTAAGCCTTCAAACGCAGAAGGCTCGAACTTGCAAAAATAAACTCGAATTAAGTAGAAAGATTAAATAAGAATGTAAGTTAATGACAGAAAAATAAAATTAACAGGATTAATCAATAAAGCCAGAACTGGCGTTTCGGAAAGATAATTAAGCAAACAGGAAGCAAGCCCGACCAATACAAAAAAGAGAGAAAAGGCACACACACGAGAGAGAGTGTGAACGAGACAAGAACGTACCATAAGTGCGGAAGAGCTATTTTCCTACAAAAGAAGACTACAGACAACATTATGCTAACGCATATGAAATTCCAATAATCTTAATGATTTTCTGGGAAGATATAAAGTATTAGACTGACTTTGGAGAAACAGAAAACCTGAGAAAAGGCAATGATCCTGGAAAAAATAGAAAAGATAGTGAAGAATTGATATCAGCTTCTTAAAAAATATGATCACCAGCAGCCCAGGCAGCCTGCAGTCAGATTCTGCCAGACTTCAAGGAACAGATAATTCTTCGGCTCCCACAGCAGAGAACATGATGGAAAACTTCCCAACTGAATCAGCGAGGACAGCATAATCAGCATAATTATAACTCAGACCAAAAAAAGGGGGCAGGAGGGAAAAGTTACCGATCTCGCTTAGAAAGCTAAATACTAAAACTCTAATTAAACGTTAGCTTATTGAATGTATCAAACAACCCAAAAGTGCATTTTAATTTATCCAGGGATTTTAGAGACAGAAAAATCTAGCAGTATAATCGCCGATGTTATCAATTTTAAGAAGAAAACTACACAGTCATATGGATACAGGAAACACAAAAGCACTTGGGGGGGGAACAACACCGACTCCTAACTTTTTAAACTCTTGGTAATTAGGCATAAATGAAAACTTACCTAATATGGTAAGAATATATTTAGTGCAGATCCCAACCAAGCCCAAACCAAATTGCCCTATTTAACCTTAGTAGCCCGGACTGTAGAGAGAGAGAGAGAGAGGTCAATGGAAGATAAGAAATCAGAAGTACAAACATTAGTGAGAGATGTCTGCTCCTTTTTAACAGACGAGAGAGAGTATTTACCCACGACAACCAAACAAGTCAACTGAAAAACTATTCAAACTGATAGAGTTTAGTTGCAAGGCTCAGCTTCAGATCCAGCCTGAACCATCAAACTAAACCTGCTTGCTTGCTTTCTCAAAGGTATTCCTGCAAAGCTATTTTCTGTAGACTTGAAGGTGGACACACTTGCTCTTTCTCTGCTCCCCCATCTTAAACGTTGCAATAGCGTCGCGTTTGCAACCGGATAACAAAAATCTTCTCACACCAAAATTTGTCCTCAAGGGTTGAGCCGCGCCTCCGCTGAAAAACACTTTATCTCCTGCCTCCAGCTACCGCAGTTACTAATGGATAAGCATGTCAACCAGTCCAACATAATTCTTCCGATAGAGGGCAAGGAAGAGCACCTTCGCAGTAATATTTTTTCCCCAAGCTTTATACTGCTTATTATATAAACTTACGTTCTAGCAATCGCAGCTCGCGCAAAATAAAAATAAGATATCCAGGGTCAAACTTCCTTTAAAAAAAAAAATAAGAACCTAAAACTCATTTTATTTCAAACTCATTCGGGAAGAAGGTCGTTCCTGTTGCACTCCTGGCGGACTCCGCATCACCGGGCCACCCCGAAGCATCCAAACGGTCCCCCAAGGCTCACAGGTGCACTGCGCTGTAGCACCGCCGGCTGACCCGGGAGACGCACGGCCAGCGCCTTCCCCGGTCACCCCAGGCCGACTGGGGGGACCGGAGCTCTGTGGACGCGGAGGATGACCAAGGCTTACTCGGTCCCCGACACACACGGCATCCCCAGGACAGCACCAGGAAAGGGGCGGGCGGCTCCGGGGGCCCGCGGAGCCCCGACCGGGCGTGCCCGCGCACCTGTCCCACGGCGGCGAGGGTTGGGGGCGCCGCTGAGGGCCGCAGTCCTCGGGAGTCACCTGGCCCTCTGTCCTGCTCCTGCGCCAACCCCTGGGGCCCGGAGGGGAGGGGGGCGTCCCCCGGCCGCTGCCACCTGCGGCACGGGTCCCGCAGTTCCCGGGCTCGATGGGCAAGTCAGGGCAGGAGGTCCGTCCCGGGCTGGGGGCGGGACCCGCCGGGCGGAGGGGGACCTGGACCACCGCGGCGACCACGGCAACAGCGCGTCTTTCCTCTCGGACGGACGGTCCTGCGCCCCGGCGCCTGGACCCTCGGACAACAGGGTTCGCCCGCCCGCGCCGGGAAGACGACGCAGCTGAGGGGCGAAGGAGCCGCGGCTCCTACTCACCGGCTCCGTTCGCTCCCGCCGCGCCGCCGCAGCCCGCAGCCGCCGCGGCTCCCCGAGCTCACGGATGCTCCGCGAAAGGTCCCCGGGATCCTACCCGCGCCTCCCGCAGCCGCCTCCAGGGGGCGGGCGCGAGCCGGCGCGGGGCATCCTGGGAGATGTAGTCCCGGGGCCCCTGCAGAGTCACCCTCCGCCGCTCTCCATCCGCAAACCGGCGGTGGTCCTTTCTTTCCCCGTGCTTCCTCTCTGTCTCCCTCTAGGGCGCACCTCCACTTCTGACTGATAAATGTTGGAGCGCGCCAGTCGAGCCCTGAGCCTCCTCTCCTCACTCTAGATCAGTGGTTCTCAAAATGTGGTCCCTGGACCAGCTGCTTCGGCATCCTCTGGGAACTTGGTAAAAATGCCAATTCTCCATCACAGAAAGGCTATTCAGTTTTTGCTATATTAAAAACTGGGGGTGGGGCCCAGAAATCTGCATTTCGAAAGCCCTTCAAGTGATTATAATTGCCCTCCACACCACCACCCCATGCCAAGATACTTAACATTACACCTGTGGCGTTAGTAACCCACACGCATACACCCGTGTGTCCCTTGGTACACTGGGGGAGACCCAGACAGTTTATGTCCCAGCCCAGACCTCTCCTCTGACCCCAGCCCTCATTGTCTCAATGTCCACCCAACATCTCCTCCAGGAGGCCTCTGAGACACCTGAAATCCAACCAGGTCACGACCAAATTCATGATCTTGACTTCCCTCCATCTAGTCCTCCTCCACTGTGCCTATGGCCACAGTCTGAAAAGTGCCCACTGCGTTTATGGACATGGAAGTCACTTAAAACCGTAGTGAAAGCTGCAGGGGTGGAATGCCAAGAACCCTGAGTCACAGTTGAAGGAGAGAGGATCGAATGAGGCGGGAGGAACAGAGGAGGCAGGATGAATAACCGACTCTTGCACCATGTAGTGGGGAAGGGAAGAAGAAGTACTGGTGGTTGGGAACGAAGTGTGGCTGAGGAGGGATGTCTTTTTAAGATGTTTAGGGGCACCTGGGTGGCTCAGTCGGTTGGGCGTCCGACTTCGGCTCAGGTCATGATCTCACGGTCTGTGGGTTCGAGCCCCGCGTCGGGCTCCGTGCTGACGGCTCAGAGCCTGGAACCTGCTTCGGATTCTGTGTCTCCCTCTCTCTCTGCCCTTCCCCTGCTCAAGCTCTGTCTCTATGTCTCTCAAAAATAAATAAACATTAAAAAATTTAAAAAAAAAAGATGTTTAAATATTTATGAAAAGAATCCAGTTGAGAGAGAGCTTCTGACTCTACAGGAGAGGACAGGGTATTTCATACTGTGAAGGTTCCTGAAAAGATTGTACATCTGTGCGGGTGGAGGTAGAGTTCCAGGCACAAGCAGAGGGATGAGCCTAGACCAGTAGTTCTCAACCAGCGGTGATTTGCCCCCGACCCGGACCCAGGAAAATGTGCTAACATCTGGCGACATTTTTGATTGTTGTGATCATTGTGATTAATCGATTGTCGTGACTAGGGGTGCTGTTGGCATCTCACGGATAGAGGCCAGGGATGCTGCTAAATTTCCTGTAATGCACGGTTTCTCTCTCTCTCTCTCTCTCTCTCTCTCTCTCTCTCACACACACACACACACACACACACTCACACACACCCCAAAGAATATTCCAGCCTAAAATGTCAATGATGCTGAAATTGGGAAATGCTGGCTCGGGTAGCAGCCGGTTCTGTTGTAGGAGACAGGAAGAAAGAAAGAAGAGAGAAGCCAGAGTTTTCTCTGGAAAGGAAGAGAGGAAGTTGTCTATGAGGATAGAGAGGTGTGGCGTGTGTGTGTGTGTGTGTGTGTGTGTATCAAATGCCGAATCAGGGGATCTAAGCTGCATAAGAAGAGAAGTATAAGAGGAGGAGAGCTGAACGGTGGAGAAGAAGTGGGTTCAGCAGACCCGGAATGTCGATGGGGGGTCCAAGATTTACTTATCTTATTGGAGTAACTGAAGAAGCAAGCCAGAAGGGAGCTCCTGGTAAGAGAGTAGAGATGGTTGCTGATGACCAGGTCAGGATGCGAGGACGGATGGCTAATGTGGAGTGGAGGCAGGGCCGCCGAGCACCCTTGTGTAGTTTGCGCAGCGAGCAGCGCGGCCCTGCTGGAGTAGTGGGGTGAATACAGGCGCTGAGGTCAGACCTGTGGATGTGGAAAGAGCCACACACAGGGCAGAACACTTTCTGCATCACTGCGAGTGATGTCTTTGGTGAAAAAGAAAGTAGGCTGGGGCGCCCGGGTGGCTCAGTTTGTTGGACGGCCAACTTCAGCTCAGGTCATGATCTCATGGTTCGGGAGTTCGAGTCCCGCATCAGGCTCTGTGCTGGCAGCTCGGAGCCTGGAGCCTGCTTCGGATTCTGTGTCCCCTTTTTCTCTCTGCCCCTCCCCTGCTCACCCTCTGTCTCTGTCTCTCTTTCTCTCTCAAAAATAAACAAACATTAAAAAATAAAAAAATAAAATAATCTCTATAAATAAGTAAACAAATAAATAAATAAATTTTAAGAGAGGGTGGTAGCGTTTTCAAACTTCCGGGGATTAGAGTCTTTTGTTTCTGATCGGGTCATTAAAGTTGAGTTCTTTTTCATTGCGATCAGAGGTCAGAGATCAGTGTTGTCTGTACTACTTTGCATCCCTTAAATACTTGAGTTCTCTTTGTGGCCTAAACTAGGGTCAATTTTTGTGACTGCTTTAAGGGCCCTAGAGAGGAATGCACATTTCATTTTTGGCATACAGATTTTAATACCTATCAATGTAATATAACTTACGAATTATGTCGTGTGGGCCTTCCATCCTTACATGTATTTTGACCTGGTACAATCTGAGAGAAGTATATTAAAACCTTTGCACTCTCCGGGCACCTGGGTGGCTCACTCGGTTGAGTGTCCAACTTCAGCTCAGGTCACGATCTCCGGCTTCATGAGTTCGAGCCCCGCATCAGGCTCGCTGCTGTCAGCACAGAGACCCCTTCGGATCCGCTGTCTCCCTCTTGCTCTACCCCTCCCCCACTCATGTTCTCTCTAAAATAAAATAAACATTAAAAAGAAAAGCTTTACTACTATCGTGTTTTTATTTCTCCTTATTTCTGTGGAGCCCTGCTTTATAAATGATGCTGTGTTTTCTGTGCCCAAATATCCTTAAATTCCTGTGAATTGTCCCTTTAAATTATAAAATGGGCTTTGTCTCATTTGATGTTTTTGACCTTTGCCCTGAATTCAACCTGGTCCGATGTTATGACAAGCCTACTCAATTTTGTTTGCCGTTTAGCCCAACATAGCTTTGCCCTTCTGTTTTCATCTTTTCTCGAGCCTTTGTTTTGGGCAAATCCCTTGAATCGAACACCAAGTTTTGTTAGGTGATTTAATCTGGAAGTCTTTTTTCTTGGAGTAGATGGGTTTAGCCCCATTCGTGTGATGGTTATGTTGTTTTGTGCTGTGTTTTCATAGCCTTTCAAGGTCGTCTTTACCTGTGTTTGCTTTGCTGTTTTCGGTGTGTTTCTCCTGAGGATTTGGAAGGTTTGGGTTACGTTCAAATGGTTGCCTTTACAACTGTAACTGTACACAATACCCTCAGTCCTCTACTGCTCCGGACTGTTCCTGTCTACTCCCTGCCGAACCACGATAACACGGCACGTTTCCTTTTTCTTTATCCCTCCTCTGTCTCCACATCCAACGTCAAAGGATTTTATATTTCTTTAGTGTTTGCTTTTTCCTTTTTTTTAATTTTTATTTTTGAGAGAGAGACAGAGAGAGAGAGAGAGAATGAGCAGGGGAGGGGCACGGAGAGAGAGGGGACAGAGGATCCAAAGCAGACTCTGCACTGACAGCAGCGAGCCCAATGGGGGGCTTGAACTCACAAACCCCAAGATCATGACCTGAGCTGAAGTTGGACGCTCAACGAACTGAGCCACCCAGGCTCAAAACAAAACAAAACAAAACAAAACAAAAACAAGAACCTCTAGTCCCTGGGCCCAGAACAGTGCCTGGCCTAGTGTTTATTTTTGAGAGAGGAAGAGACAGAGCACAAGCGGGGAAGGGGCAGAGAGAGAGAGAGGGAGACACAGAACTGGAAGCAGGCCCCAGGCTCTGAGCCGTCAGCACGAAGCCCAACACTAGGCTCCAACTCCTGAGACCTGAGATCATGACCTGAGCCAAAGTCAGAGGCTCAACCAACTGAGCCAACGGGGGTCCCTTGATTTTTTTATCAGCTTTAAATGAGATATTCCCACCCCTGACTATAAAATATGAGGAAATCGGTGTGTTTTAAACCCCCCTTCCTTTACTTTCCCTTCTCGTCCCAATTTTTGTTAGACCACTCCTACGTTACCGTAAAATGTATGTAAAATCATACATTCTGCTCTGTAATCCCCCAGCCCCAGATATGTTTTCATCTGGGCCCTCCAGGTAAGTAGACTCAGAATCCCCACAGGGATTTCACCTGTGTCCCCCCGCCTTGTCACACACACTTATTTTGTGGGATCCCCTTCTGTGATCCCATCTTGAGAATATCTTGGTTTCGTAATTTTTTCAAGCACGATTTATGGAAATGATAGTCTGAGTTTTTCGGGTTCAAAAACGTTTGTTGCCTCTCTCCTGAAAAGCGTTGGCTGAAGACGAAATTCTTAGGTGGTACTTTATTTCTTGAGAAATGTGTATGCATTGTTTCATTGTCTCCTCTGCCACAATGCTGTCCCAAACCAGCCTGATTTCTTTTTTTCTTACAAGCAATGTAATTGCCTTGCTGCCCCAAGAATCACTTCTTAGTTTATGAAATCCATGAACTTCACTGTTCCACATTCTGGAATTTTCATTGCAGGTCAATAGTTCCTGGGACCCAATGGATTTGTCGTGTGGATTCAACTCATCTTTTTAATCGGGTCGTTTTTCTTAAATCTTTTTATTTTCTTTTTTCTTTTTTTTAACATTTATTTATTATTTTTGAGACATAGAGACAGAGTGTCAGCAGGAGAAGGGCAGAGAGAGAGGGAGACACAGAATCGGAAGCAGGCTCCAGGCTCTGAGCCATCAGCACAGAGCCTGACGCGGGGCTCGAACCCACAGACCCTGAGATCATAACCTGAGCCGAAGTCGGCCACTTAACCCACTGAGCCACCCAGGCGCCCCAAATCTTTTTTTTTTCTTTTTTAAGTAATCTCTACACTCAACATGGAGCTGGAACTCACCGTCCCAAGATCAAGAGCGACATGCTTTACTTGACTGAGCCGGCCAGGCAACCCCAAAATGGGTACTAAGGATGTCGTGTTTTCGTCATAGGACCACCTAATGACTAGTTCATTTCACAGATTGTTTAGCCAGCATTCATTAAGCAACTCTAGGCCAGGCACTGTTCTGGGCCCAGGGACTAGAGGTTCTTGTTTTTGTTTTTGTTTTGTTTTGTTTTAAGTAAGCTCTACACCCAACATGGCTCTAGAATTCACCGCCCCAAGATCAAGAGTCACATACTCTACCAACTGAGCCAGTTGGGCACCCCATTTCTCTTAAATCTTTAAATATGTGTTCTAATACGTTAGTTTCGTCTAATTCTAGGGTAAATAAGCACCCTACTCCCATTGTTCCTAGGAAGGGCTTTATATATTCAGGTCTACTGCCACCTTGGAAGTAAACTTGGCCAGCTCCTCCCGAGAGATCTAGTTTTCTCCCATTTGGTGTCATGTGCTTCTGTCAGCCGTCCCCTGTTGTTGTTGTTTGTTTGTTTGTCTGAGAGAGAGAAAGAGAGAGCAGGGAAAGGCTAGAGGGAAAGAGAGAGAGAGAATCTTAAGCAGGTTCCATGCTGACAGGGGGCTCCATCTCACGACGATGAGACCATGACCTGAGCCAAAATCAAGAGTTGGACACCTAACCAACCAAGCCACCCAGGCGCCCCAGCCCTACCCTATTTTATGGGGGATTTCACTGCCTCCAAACTTCATAAAAGATGGTACTTAAGTTTGTGGCTCATACTCTTCCTTGCTCAGGTAATTTCTGAAAGAGGAGTGGGAAATTTCAACTGTATTTCACTGCGTCTGAGCCAGATCCATTTTCAATCCTTTCTCCGGACCGTTCTATTTTTTTTTTTTTTTTTTTTACTGTTTATTTTTATTCGAAGGAGAGAGAGGCAGAGCATGAGCGGGGGAAGAGCAGAGAGAGAGGGAGGCACAGAATCCGAAGCAGGCTCCAGGCTCTGAGCCGTCAGCTCAGAGCGTGACGCGGGGCTCGAACTCACAAACTGTGAGATCGTGACCTGAGCCAAAGTCGGACGCTTAACCGACTGAGCCACCCAGGCGCCCCTGACTATTTTAATTTCCCCTCTGTTAGGATGATCACTGGTCACCCAAACCAGAACACTGGGAGCAAAAGAGTGACATTAATAGGATGGCATTAATATGACTCATATTAATCCCTGGGGATTATCTCTGGGAAGCAGGAGGTACGGTCACCCTACCTGAGGTACGGTCCCCTTACCTTTTGATAATTGAGTCTGGAGTTTCTATTTGCAGGCTTATTTTCAGCTGGACGGCCTTGTTTCCCCCCCACCCCCAACCTGTCCGGCCGTGCTAGAGTCCATTCACCCTCTGGAAAACACCACCCACCCATCCTCAGTCTAGACAAGCATTAGATGGGGTAGTTCAGGGTCCCTGCCCTTGGGCATTGGAAGGTATTGCAGATTCGGTCGCTAAACCAGAGGCTTAGATGTGTGCCTGAATCCTCTCATTTCCCTGCAGGGGTTCCTGCACATCACCTGCAACCCTAGACAGAGATAGGCAGCCCCTTTTTAAACCATTCTTTCGGGAGCCAGGAATCCACCCCCCCTACAGCCCCACCTCTTGTGAGACATTTTAGATCTTATTATCCACAGAATCGAACTCCCAGCCTTCTCTGCCCTATTCCACACCCAGGGTCCAGCGGTCCGATGGCTTCCGGCCAGCACCCCGCTTTGGATTTCTGCCCTACTTGCAGTCCATGGAGGGAAGTTCAATGTCTTTGAGTCTGATTTTATATTTAATTTTTGTTCTCTTTCTTTTTCTTTGCTCTATTTAATGGATGAGCTTACAGTGCTATTTTAAATAGAAATACCTGTACGATTTCTACTTTGGGAAAGGCTCCATTCGTAAATGTTAGGCCGCAAAGAAAAATCTCAAGAAATTCCAAAAATCAGTGATCGTGCTGCCTCGATGCAATAAAATGATAAATTAACCACAACGTGATGTTATAAATCGCTCGAGTCAGGGGAGAAAGAGGAAATAAACACCACGATTACAAAACCTGCAGAAACAAATTTCAACACGAGAGTTGTCGATCAAACCACATTGGTCGACAGCATTTATCGCTCTCTGACATACTGATGTTTTACGTTTAAAAAAAAATGGTCTCTCTCCCTCCAGCTAGAATGTACGCTTCTTGGAGGAAGGCACTCTGTTTGTTTTGTTCATTGCTGTTCTGTTCACCCCCAATGGTGCAAACACTCTGTTTACATAGTAAGCACTCAATAAATATTCATGAAATGAGTGAAATGATGAGCAAAATTAATCTCACGTGTGCAAGACTGGTCCAACATTAGAGAATTTGTTTGGCAGACAGGCTCTCCTTTGCTGTCCTGCTTGCCACTCCCTGGCAGTGTATTCGATAAAGTTCTATCTCCTTAAAAAAAGAAAAGAAAGGAAAAGGAAAAGAAAAAAGAAAAGAAAATATTTGTTAGTGTTATTCCTAAATACAGAGAACAAACCGAGGGTTGCTGGAGTGGGGGTGAGTGGGGGGATGGGCTAATGGTCAAGGGGCGTTAAGGAAGACACCTGTTGGAATGAGCACCGGGGTGTTATACACAGGGGAATGAATCACTGGAATCTACTCCTGAAATCATTATTGCACTATATGCTAACTAACTTGGATGTAAATTTAAAAGTTAATTCATTAATTAAAACTTCTAAAGTATCATCAGTGTTCTAGTTTTTTGTGGGGAAAATCTGTAGTTCCGATTTTCCAATCTGTACTACCTGAACCCTTACTGAAATCAATCTAGTAGCCAAAATATGGAACCAACAATCACCGCAGTAAGCCCCTTAGTGTTGGGTCCTCGGATCGTCCCCCAAAGAGCACGAAACGCGTATGCAAAGGCAAGAGCGTTCATTGAGGTTCCAGCATGCTGGGGTCAGCCACTCCGTGAAATGGCGACCCCGAGAGGAGGGCGCAGGCTCCTGTTAAGCACGTTTCCAAGGCGGGAAACAGGTGTCTCTAGCTTCCAAGGCGGGGAAACAGGTGTCTCTATTTGGGGAGTGCGGGTGCTCTAAGGATTGGTCCAAGCTGGTCTGGTGAGGGGTGGAGCCTCATTGATTGGTCCGGGACCTTTCACTTCGCATATTAGCTCACGTCGAGGTAAACCAGTTACAGAGCGGAAAGAAGCTCTGGTCTGGGTTCCAACTTTGGTGTAAAAAAATGTGGCCAGAACATTCAGAGACCGGAGGGAATGTTTGTACTGAGGGTTTTGCTGCCATCTAGAGGACTTGTCTAGTACTGAACTGTGTGCACCGAAATCCAGAGCCCCTACACGGAGGCTGCTTGTAACTAAAGAAAGTGAAAATACAGATATCAGAAAATGTTTTCTCAAAGAACTATTTGGAACTCAGAACATGAGCTCTTAGATGTTTTGTGGCAGGAATTAGTAACACTTCGGGTCATGGACCCATTTTGAGACGTAATGACGCAGCGGCAACTCTCTTGGAGAAATGGACACGAGTACCCGTCCAACACTTTGCCACTGGAGATGACAAACAAGTTTAGTCCCCAGTTAAGAACCTCTGTTTTTTCCCGATTTTTTTAAATGTTTATTTATTTTCGAGAGAGAAAATAGAGCATGAGTGGGGGAGGGGCAGAGAGCGAGGGAGACACAGAACCTAAAGCAAGCTGTCAGCACAAAACCTCTGTTTTATAAGGGAATTAACTAAAACCTCAGAATGCAAATTCACTTCCATTTCAAAGACAAATACAAACTCAAAATTCGTCTCTTTACAAACTATCCGTGAACGACTTGTTTCGCTTCCCAGTGAGATGTTGACCCACAGGGAGACACACAGAGTGCCAGAAAGTAGAGTGCAGTTCAGAGCATAGTGTCAGGTCAAGTTAAATCTTTGGTCTCGAGCGCAACTCTGAAGGATCCCTCTCAGTCGGTTAAGTCTGACTTCGACTCAGGTCATGATCTCACACTTCATGTCCAAGCCCCGTGTCGGGCTCTGTGCTGACAGCTCAGAGCCTGTAGCCTGCTTTGGATTCTGTATGTGTCTCTCTCTCAAAAATAAACATGAAAAATAATTGATTAATTAATTAATTAAGGACCCCCTCTGCTTGTTCCAGAGCAGTGGGTGTATCGTTTACTATGTGTGTAACTTTGGATCTCAGCCTCAGTTTCCCCCACGTACAAAATGGGTATAATAATGGCATTGGCCTCAAGGGGTTTGGGTGGGTTGACATGAGACAATGAATATAAAGGATACGTCCAGTGCGTGATAGAGAATAAACATCTGATGAATGGTAAGTGTCCGTACAGACGGGTTGCCTGATCGGGCCTCGATAGGACGTTACACAAAGCTCTTGCTTTTGCGCTTTCAGAGCTGTTAAGAGAAGAGTTCCAGCTAAAGATGACCAACGGAAGCAGGGCTCCAGAATCTCCCTCGTCTGAAATATAATAGAAGAAACAAAATATATATAGGGAGTCAACAGTCAAAAACTCACAGTGGCAATCAAGCAAAGGGGATGTAATCTTATACGATAAATATCAAGGAGTGGCAGCCAGGGAAGAAACGAGAGATGCTAGATTCCCAACTCCAACCCGACCCCTGATGAGGCTGGAAGCTGAGCTGCCGGAGGAAATATGTTCTAGCTGTTCACAAATACATTGTTCCTTCTTTTTCTAGGCTCACGGTACTTTAACCGTCCCCCCTCCCCCACCTTATTTAAAATGTGCTCTCGGGCGCCTGAGTGGCTCAATCAGTTACGCATCTGACTTTCGCTCAAGTCATGAACTCGCAGTCCTTGGGCTCAAGCCCCACATCCGGCTCTGTGCTGACGGCCCAGAGCCTGGAGCCTGCTTCGGATTCTGTGTCTCCCTCTCTCTCTGCCCCTCCCCCATTTTCTCTCTCTCTCTCTCTTTCTCAAAAATAAATACACATAAACAATTTAAAATGTACCTGTGACGTTGCCTCTGAAGTTAGACATGGCCATGTGACTTGCCTTGGAGAGATGAAGACATGCTAGAGTTGATAGTGCTAATGGTTGCACGACAGCATGAACGTGCTAACTGCCACTCACTTGTACACTGAAAAACGGTTAAAATGGTAAATTCTATGTTATGCATACTTTACCACACACACAGACACACGAGGGAGACCACCGCGATCTCCACATACTATGGTATTTCCACAGATCGAGAAGCACCGCCAGAGGTTTTCAACGTTGGCTCTCCGTGCTGAGTCGGAAGAAGTAGCCCATTCTCCCGAAAGTGGGTCCTCCACATCGTGAACTAAACGGGGCTCCTTAGCCATCAGAGAAGCAAACTTTGGAGGGGTGCTGAAGGTGGTCAGAGCCTGCTCCCAGCCCTGAGACCAAAGGAAACCCGAGGGGGAGGGAAGGACGCCCCGAAGTCGGTTAACTCGGGCTCCTGGTGTTGCAGAAGCAAGTGTGAGGTACGGTGGGCGGAGAGGAATTTGCCCCGTCCTGTGGCTTCCGAGCCTCCGTGTAATTCCTGCCTTCGGAACACTGACTGTAAACCATAAAAGAAGCGTGAAGTTCTTCTATTTAAAACTTCTCTTCCAGGGAGACTTGGGGGGCTCAGTCGGTCGAGCGTCTGACTTCAGCTCAGGCCGTGATCTCACCGGTTTGTGAGTTCGAGCCCCGCGTAGGGCTCTGTGCTGACAGCTCAAAGCTTGGAGTCTGCTTCGGATTCTAGGTCTCCTCTCTTTGCCCCTCCCCCGCTCATACTCTGTCTCTCTCTCTCAAAAATAAATAAACATTAAAAAAAATTAAAAATAAAAAAATAAAACTTCCCTTCCAGGGGCTCCTGGGTGGCTCAGTCG
>PITB01031281.1:0-16042 GCA_004024585.1 Paradoxurus hermaphroditus | reverse complement strand
CGGAGCAAATTCTTCCCCGAGGCCTCAGAACCTCCCGAAAGAACCAACCCTTCCCTTCCAACCAGCTGGATCTCAGTCTCCCCAGCCCCTAGAACTGTGAGAGAAGACACCTCTGTGGTTTTCAGCCTCCAGCGTGTGATCCTTTGTTACAAGGCCCTAGGATATGAATACAATTCCTTTATTCTGTGGACCCCTGTTGATAGGGTTTGGCCATCAGAGCCCACAAGAAATTCGGGGCTTTTTTTCCGCCCTTGTACTGTGTGAATTTTCTATTCACCATCTAACTGACCCTTAAAACATCACAGTAGATGTCCTATCACATAAGCCACGTAAGCCATCTCAGCAGGTAGCATAGAGGCCCGTGCTGCGTGAGACCTCGCCCAAGACGTCCACAGTCCGCTTGCCTCATAGTTGCTGCCAACGGAGAGAATCCAGCTGAAGCGCTGCCGGGGCAAAGCCAGTCCCACTCAGTAGAAGCCCATGGAGTTGTACGACGTGCAATGGGGGCATCTTCTACTAAAGCAACTAGTTACGTTCTAAGTGGAGAATCCGCACCGGAGCTCTGTGACTCTGTTTAATACGCACCTGTTGCTCATTCCAACTGCGTGTGTGGACCCCAGGGATGTCCGGGAGCCTCGCCAGCAGCATGGCCCCGCAGCACTCACACGGCGCCAGGTCAGGCCCGCAGGTCCTAACGAGATTCGGCCGCCGCTCTTGAAGTTGGAGGCATGCTGGAAAGATGGAAAGATGGTTATCTGGGGGGAGAAGAGCAGTGGAACATGGATCAAGAAGGGATAAGCAGGCACGAGGCAGAAAGCAAGAAAAAGCGACATGGAGATTAGGCTCGCTGCAGGGCTCCGATGATCTTGCACGTCCCCACACAGGTCAAGTAGGGAAGGCTTCGCCACAGCCTGACCCACGTCTTTGCAAACTCGCTGGATTGCACCGGCACACAGGAAGATGAGCAGCCTTGTGGGCAGCTGTCAAGGCCATTGCTCTCCGTCCTCCCTGTCCAATAGGACGCCGCTGTGAGGCTCTCTCATCTGTACCTCTTGTGTCCGTGAAACATGGGACACCCACTTTTTTATGCCCTTTGGGTATAACTGCACCCTGTCACACCATGTGGCTCCTCAGTGTCTGAGCAATAGTTGTCTGGATCTCTGGTTGAGAGTCATCCTGTGGAACTAAGGACATAGGGAACTTCACCATGCTGTTGGGCTTTGGATGTAAGTGAGAAACCATGCCAATCCACTGAGGCTCGTGGTCGCCTTGCAGCTGAGTCTAGGAGACTGTCGTAGCCAGACCTAATAGATAAGCAGTGATACTATGGCTCCCATTTGTCCCCTTGCGACTGCTCTGGGACTGACTGCCTCACTGCTTGGGAAATAACAGGTATCAGTGCGAGACATATGATCTTGGGGAGCAGAGATAAACTTAGGATAACTGCATGGAATGACTTATTAAATTGCTCTGAGCCTTCACTCTCTCTTTTGCCAAATGGGGATTGTAATACCTATTTTTCAGGGCGGCCGTGAGAATAGCATGAGGTACTAAATTCATTGGGCTTAGAATAAATTCATAAATTCATAAAATCAAAGTCCTATAATGAAAGTATGGTGTCACATACTGTGAGGTTGTTTTGTGCTAAAAAAAAAAGTTTCTAAAAAGCCTATAACATTTCAAGTGAGCCAAGATAATTCCCTGGTAATCCTATCCATTGGGTGTGTCTATCATTTTTTATATCATATTTTTTGCTATTAAGGGAAAATACTCAGCTATTCCTCTTTGTATTTTGGTTATTTAGAATTCTATTTTCTCACGTTTTGTTTACTATTTGTAAACCTGTATACAGTTTTGTGTGCGAAATATTTTAATCTTTTCCCAGATATCTAATGGGATGTTAATATAAAGATCAATTAAAATGTAAAATTAAATTGACAAGTGATTTTTCCCAATTGCAATATATTTTTTAAAAACTGTTTTTCTTTGTTGTCCCTTGATTTTTTTCCTTCTCCAGATTGTAAATATTTTATATGCAAATACGTTTGTTTATCCCTCTGTGATTTCCTCTATTGCTTCAAAGCTGAGATTGCTCTCATGATACAGATCTGATAAATATTTTATTATATTATTTTGGATTTTCTTTTTAGATTTTTACAGTTTTATTTTTTGTTTGTTCTGGAAGTTATTTTGTTTGGATTTACCTTAAATATTTTTACACAACTGTTAGGTACTAAAAAGACTAACTTATTAAATGATATTCTAATGTATACTAGTTCTTGGCATTCTATTGATCGAATCATACATTTTAATACAGTTACACGATTTATGATCTCTTCACTTGTTTTCCTTTATTGCTCCTGTCTGAGATCAGATATTTTGTTCAATATATTTATTCAGTGTATGCTTTTATTGTCAAATAGCCAATTTAAAAAATTCAGTGCATTGCTTCGTAATCCCAATTATCAAAATAAGAGCTGCCAATTCATAGAATTCTCTAAAAAATAGAGAAGTAAAAATAAGAAAAACTCACTCATAATCTAAAACAATGGTTTGCTAACATTTGTTATGTTTTATTTCAATTTTTATGACATGTCATTTTTAGTTTATGAAGTTCTATCATTTATAAAATTGGGGTAATGTTTCTACCTACTCAGAGTTGTGAAGATTCAACAAAATTAAATGCTTGAGCATTGAGCATGGTATTCAACCTCCAGTATTTAATGAATTGAGTTATTGCTTTTTGCTTCCATGGTTGTGCAATTTTGCACTTTGTCTCCCTTCCCATGATGCTGTATACTTTTCCCCATTCAGACATCAACATTTTGAAAGAAAAATTTTAAGCACAATATAATTGGGTGTCTAATATTTCCATCGTATGTGAATATATGTGTGTGTGTTTGTTATTCAACCTACCATTTTCTTGTTATATATTTGCTCGTCTCTAGTAGTTTACATTGTGAGAAAGCTTTATCTGTTTTGGAATTGTTTTCTTAGGCGAGAACTCTAGAAGTGAAGTCGTTTCATCAGTGATTAGAAATGCTGACTCAATGTGGATGTTCGTGTACGTGTATGTGCAGACACAGATACACTCATGCACACACACACAAATATAGTGTATATATACTTTCTTTTTTTAAATGTTTATTTATTTTTGAGAGAGAGAGAGAGAGAAAGAGAGAGACAGAGCATGATCGGGGAAGGGGTAGAGAGAGAGGGAGACACAAAATCTGAAGCATGCTCCAGGCTCTGAGGTGTTAGCACAGAGTCCAATGTGGGGCTTGAACTCATGACCTGAGCCAAAGGTGCACGCTTAACCGACTGAGCCACCCAGGGTCCCCGTAAAATGCATGTATACTTTCAAAAGGCCTCATTCCAATTTATAACCCAGACATTTTTGTTCCTGTTTCAGTTCAGTTTGTCCATATGTTGTCTTATTCTTTATTTTACTGATTTTATATTATTTTTCATTTTTGCTCATGAGATTGTGCCTTTTTTTATGTGCTTCTTCACTATATCATATTCTTAAAGAAAATGAGTCACTAATTTATGTCCTTTGCCTATTTTATGCAATTTCTTTATCACTTTACGATCTCTGTAGGAAGTTCTCTGTCTCCAAGGATCAGATAATGTTCTAGTCAATTCCCTTTTATAATTTTTCAATGTTTTCCTTATATTTTCTTCATTATGAAAGTGCTGTTGGGGAAATTTGGTAATCACTGATATGTGAAAAGATGCAAAACTAAAAACAAACACACATTCCAGCAATAATAATAAACATGTTGATACTATTTTTTTTTCTATTTATCTTTTTCTTTGGATATTTGAGGATTTTGTTTAAGTTTGTTTATTTATTGTGAGAGAGAGAGAGAGTGAGCATGGAGGAAGGGGAAGGACAGAAAGATGGAGGGAGAGGGAGAATCCCAAGCAAGCCCTGCACCATCAGTGTGGAACCCAACACAAGGCTCAAACTCAATAACTGTGAGATTATGACCTGAACTGAAG
The DNA here is from genome assembly GCA_004024585.1 of Paradoxurus hermaphroditus. Classification (NCBI taxonomy): domain Eukaryota; kingdom Metazoa; phylum Chordata; class Mammalia; order Carnivora; family Viverridae; genus Paradoxurus; species Paradoxurus hermaphroditus. Next base: position 12,037 of record PITB01031281.1, on the reverse strand, counting down.
TCAAGAGTCAGAAGATTTACTGACCAAGCCACCCAGGAGCCCCAGATATTTGAGATTTTTATATATTATCTTTATGGATTGTTAGTATTTTACTATAAATGTCTTTAATTTCATATAAATTATCTGCAAATCTCATTAATTACAGAATATCTTATCACATATATATATTATTGTTACTTTAACCCTTACCTAAATTTAAATATTAAATTTCCCTTAAGTTTTGCTTTTGCAAATAATGATATGAACATCTTATTATATAGATACTACTGTTCACCTTTCTAATAATTTCCCTTGTGAAATATATTTAAATGTATAATTAGTTTGTAAAAATTCTGAGTGTTTTTTAAGGCTCTTGAAACTTAAGCAAAGTCACTTGTAAGGAATTTGTGCTAGCCTTTATTTATTGTGTTCTATTTTGGGGCCACTTGCAACCTGGAATCTCATGATTTTTTAATTCTGGAAAAGGCGGTACCAATTGACTTATTTAAAATTATACATAATTCTAGGGGGTGTCTGTGTGGCTCAGTCAGGTAAGTGCATTTTAACACCTGGGATTATGAATAAAAAAAGGTGTGTATTAATATGTACAGGAGTTTTTATAGATTCTATTGATATAAGGGATTTTAGCACTACTTTGTAAATAATAATAAAATCTACGATACTCTTTATTGAAATTGCAAACAGTCAGTTGATTCTCACAGAAGGTAGCCAATCTATGGTTGTAATCGATGAGTGAATATAGTTCCGACAGAATGTTGGTTGATGTTTTCATTGTGGTAACAAGTGAGGCAAAAACGAAACAATGGAGATGTTTGTTCTCGGTCAGTGAGTTTTGCTGAATTGAATAACAGTTGTCAAACACTGTGAGACTATTTCTGAAGACTTTTTATGCTATTCACATTATGGAAGCTACAAATACTGCGCAAGGTTAAGTTTCGTCTTCATTATTAACATTTTGTTCCTCGATTTATGAAATTTAGATAATAAAAGTACAATAACCAAGCCCTGAATTGAAGCATTTGCCGGCCTCCACACTGCAAACGCTCCCACCGTGGCCAATTCAGACGACTGACGTGATGTCAGCAGTGAGAAATTGGGAAGAAACGCGCATTAGCACACCATTTTATCGTATTTCATCAGAAACACGATAGCCGTAAATAACCTCAAAAATATACCAATAGTAAAATGTAATAAAATAATTGCGAGGTGATGAGTTTTGAGTACTTACCTGTTAAGTATAATTTATTTAACCGTATGTTTATGTAATTCAATTTTTATTAACGGTTGTGTTTACTAACCGGCATGCAAGATTCCTAAAAATGTAAAATCATGTAAAATGTAAAATAAACCCGAAAATGAACCATTATGAGGTGGTTCTAGCCCGCCACTCCTTAAAGCCAAATGCAATAGAAAATTTACCTGCACAAGATTCAAGTAAAAGTGTTACTGTCTTATCATAAAAGTCAGCGGTACTCCTCATCACCTCTTCCCTCCTGACAGACCTGCTCCCGAGAGGCCATCAACTTCAACTCTCCTCGCCAATTCCACTTGTGTTATCTCCACATTAAAAAAAAAAGCACCTATTTTTTTTCTTGATTTATTTCTCATGCACATAGTATATTGACTTCCTGCATTACTCTCCTACAATCGACATCACCCAACATAGTTACATTATAATTTACAGATAAATCAATAATTAGCATTTATAATAGTATAAGAACATCTGAGCCACATGATTAACATTTCTCCTTTCTTATAAAGACTCCTAATATGTTCTTGGTACGACTACTCCTCACCTCTGATTGATTGATTGATATTTCTCCCCCATATCTTTACCTCAAGCAAAACAGCAATATTTTCTAAGTACATGATGACATCAGTTCTATTTTACTTTTCCTGCGGACTTCTGTATTCTTTTCCCATTGCTGTGTACTAAGTCATCACAAACCTTGTGCCTTAAAATAACCACGTTTATGATCTCCTAGTGTCCGTGGGGCAGGAGTTCAGCGGTGGCTTAACTGGATCCTCCGATTAGGGTCTCCTGGGCTGAATCGAGGTGTTGGTGGGTGTGTTCCTTTTTTAGAGCTTGGACTTCTCTTCTAAGCGGGTATGATTGCTGGTTGTTGGTATAATCCAGTTATGTGGGTGTGCATTTTCCTGTGATACTATCTCTTGGATATGTCATTTATTGCTTTTCAAAAATAATTTCATTTGGTATTTAGCAAAACTTGTATTATTATCCTATATGTTTCCTTTATAGTGCTTTTAATTCTTTTTTTGGTAATTAATATTTTACTATCTCATCCATCAGTTTTTAGAGGTATCCTTGACTCCTACTTATTACCTGGATAACAATTAAATACCTTTTCTAGTTTCTCTTTTCTCTTCCCATTTTTTCACTGCCTTCTTTTTACTCTGTTAGAACTCGTAACAGTAACCCAATATTCTTCTACCCAGAATACTTAACTTCCCTTCCTATCTCTCCTTTCCCTTCACTACCATGCCTCCAAAGGCACCAACCCCTAATCTGTGAAGCAGATTCATTCACAGAAGCTCTCCTTCCTTAGAGCTGCCATTTTGGTCCCATTCTCCTTCAAGCCTTTCCCTGCAGCCAGGACTGTGACTTAGCAGGTCCTGACCAGTTCAGTTTTGTGGCATTTAATGTCAAGCTTCCTCTTTATGGAGTGATTTGTTCTGCTTTTCTGCATCCTTTATGCTTCTCTACACTTTGACAAAGTGTCTTAAGTCACCCCTCCGTGCTCTTCACACTCAAAGACTTGGTGGTGGTAGGAGCTCTGTTGGGATTTGGACGTGGGTTTAAAGGTTATGGTAATCTCTGTTGTCTGGTAATACTGAAGGTAGCTCCTGTGTGCCTTTAGTTGCTCATGTGTGGGAGGGTGTATGGAAAAATTTGAAATCACGCAGCTGCCATTTTCTTACAGATCTGAAAGATGAGTAACTGTGATATTCTTTGTTGAATAATATCGGATTTCTTTGCTCTCGCGAGTTTGAGCTCCTATTGAGATTGGTCGCGGCTTTTCCTTTCTTTGCTCATTCTAGTCTCCGTTGTTGTTTTGTTCTGCTTTCTGCTAATTTCTTAGACGTCAACTCTTTGTCTTGGTCATTTTAGTCTGTTAAAAGAAAAACACGATAGACTGGCTTACCAGGGAACATTTATTTCTCACTGTTGTGGAGGCTGGTCGATGACATTCAGGATGCCGGTAGATGCTGTGTCTGGTGACAGCTCTCTTCCTGGTTTACAGATGGCCATCTCCCGGGAGGGGCGGTTGTGGGGGAGGGGGTGAGGCTGGTCTCTCCCTTCTTATAAGGGAACTAATCCCATCATGGTAACCCTAGACTCAGGACCTTACCTAAATCTAATTACCTCCCAAAGGCCCCACTTCCTAGAACCATTATATTGGGGGTTAGAGCTACAAAATATGTTTTGAGGGAGACATAAGCATTCAGTCCATAGCACCATTTTATTAATTTTTTTTATTTATCATGTTTTCAATTTTAAATAACTTTGCTTTATTTTTTTTTTCTTTTTATCCTAGCATTGGGTTCTTCTTTCACGTTTATAGTATATTTTTTATATCTCTGTAAGGATAATTACTACTTTTTGGAAAGTTTTCCTCCATCCCTGAGTGTCTATTTTTCGGCTTTTCTGTTTTGGTCTCTAGCTATTGAATCCTAGTCCAAACCTCAATCATCTCTTGCTGGCTGTAGCCTGTGAATCAATCAGGGTCCAATCAGGACAGCCATAACTTCTCTAGGAACCTCGGGTAGAGACATTTTTACACAGGAAATTGCTTACATAGTGATGGAAGAGCTGAAAAGGTGGATGGCATTGGGGAGAAATGACCCAAGGGCTGGAGGCACTACTGGGTCAGAGGACGTTTCCAGACTCTGAAAACCAGTCGTTGTACAGGAAATCTAGAATCATGTGGGGTTTGCTCAGTGAGTCCTGGCACCACAGAGAAACAGGGAAAGGGGGAGAAAAAGACCTGCCTTCTTCCTTGGCCTGTGCCCCCACCTTTCCCGAGCCTCTTTTGGCAGGTAACTCTGGAATCATGAGGACTTACCAATCTCGGGTCTCCTTCCTGTTCCTCTTAAGATGGACAACAGAACAGAGATGGTCTACCCACACACTAGCAAGACAGAACCTTTGAAAACGCAAGTCCGATCCTTTTTGTTCTCTGCTTAGAATTCTCCAGTGGCTTTCCAGCTATTCCGAGGAAATCCGAAGGGTGTCTCACGGCCCGAAAGGACTGAGCCACCCAGGCGCCCCTGTGGTCTATCACTTTCACTGAAAGTCTTCTAATTCTCTTTTATTACAAAGACTCAGGGCTAATATGAGTAAAAGTAAAGTCTTTCATAATGAAATTTTATTTCATTTTACCTTTTGACTGCTTGGCATGCTTCCAATCCTCAAAAAAAAAGAAGAAAAACAAAACAAATAAGCAAGCAGAAGGAAAATAAGAATTTGTATGACCGGAGAGGAATTTTTCCTTTATTGCTCTGTCTAGGATGGGAGTTTCCCTAGCTTTCTGCAAACCTAGGTCTTTAAAAGGGAGTGCAGGGAACAAGGTTTACCACAGGAGCACACGTGCGTTGAACAGGAAACCTTTCCCTTGTATTCATCACCCACATTCATGAAAGCGAGGGTAGGATGGATATCCTGATTCTATTTTTACAAAACCTGTGTAATTTATTGAAATGGAAACCTAGAGGCTTATCTCTCTCTGGTATTGCTCCCAAAGGATTCAGTTCCAAAACTCGGTCAGCAGAAATGATCTCCCCCAAAACAGTTCTGCAGAAAGAATAAATACTCTTGGAAAGCAGAACAGAGAGAAAGACAGAGAGACAGAGAGAAGAAAAACCAATCAGCCAAACAAACAATGCAGTTTGTTCAAAAGCTGCCTCGACCGTTTTGTGAGCTGATTATAAAAATATTGCTTTGAATTTTACTTCTTCTATGCGTTGCATAAATTAGGAAAAGGGAGAATAGTCCATTTGATAACTGGCAAGGCTCCAAGCTTCTCTCCTAAACACACAGCAAAAGAAATTCTAAAACAAGCAAGCAAAGTCTCCAATAAATCAACTAGTCTACGAAAATTAGTGTTCATATTTTTAATCCTTTTTCCTTTGCTCTTGCTTTCTCATATTATGGTTCGCCACAGAGCTCTTTCAGTGGATAAGCAGAAACGTGAGCACGCATGCAGGCACACACTTGCACACACACACAGAGTCGCACCCGCATAACTTTGATGCCCGCTCCTTCGCCCCACCCCCCACTGCCCCAGCACTTAGAATATTGCTTTCCCCAAACAATGAGCTTGGGTCAGAAGAAGAAGTTTGGATCACGCCATGTACTTGATCAAGTTTGCATCAGCCGTGTGCTGTACCTGGATGCCCTAGGGTTCAGCACGATTTAGAGTTCCTTTTTCTACCTCTCACACAGTGATGATCACGTTAAGGGCGCTAATGGGCTGCCTGCCTCGTACTTCCACCCACTGGGAATTTTCTCATCACGCTGAACTTCGAAACAAGAGGAAGAGATCTTTTTCTGTTTCCCCCAAAACTCTCTTGGCCCCTTTACACATCTGCCCATTCTTCTCTCGCAACATTTGAATTCTTACAATTGAGTTCTCTCTAAAATATTTTTGAGTTATTTATTTCTTAGCCCGTGCCAAGCCACACACGCACTTATGTTGTGGTCTTTTTCTAAAATAAGAATGTGAATTACACTGAAATAATAAACACGGATATGCAGTCGACGCTTCCTAATGCAATTTAATGTCTCTTGTACAACGAAAACAGGTGGATTTTGCCTTTTCTCATGACAGAGGTTACAATTTATTGAGCCCGTGTTTTACACACACACACGTTTACTTTGCAAAAACTCAAGCACACTGTTTTTCATGTTTTGCGAACCAGTCATTGTGATTTTTTGGTAAAATTAGCAATGTATATGATGTACTTTTCAAAACCTTGGTCTAGAGCGTAATTTTTTAATGTCATAGTGTTATATTTTATGAATGTATCATAATTGATGTGGATCACTTTCGATTATTGGAAACAAAGCTTGTTTTCCTTTTATTTACTTTTCACAGGGATAAATAGTGTTATGACCAGGCTTATACAAACATCTTTTAAGATATCTAATTATTTTCTTTAAAAAATTACTACGAGCGGATTGCAACAGAAGACGCTAGGGCCACGGAGGAGTAGGAAGCACCAAATCTGTTTTCCCACCTAGACAGCTATTACACTGGGGGACTCTGTCTCATAAACGATCCTGGGATTCGGCAGTGCACCAAAGGCTTGCAACTTCCAGGGGGAGACTTAGATCATAAAGGGCAGTTAATTTGGTCGATTTCAGCTCTTAACACAAAGCTAGCTGCACATCCCCACTCCGGCCACACGGCAGGCAGGGGCACACTTGCTCCTGGAGCAGCTCGCGCACCGCTTGCGGGAGCCGGGCTGTACGATAAAGGACCCTGCACCCCAAATATCAGGGACCTGCGCTCTCAATACCGATTACCGCTCCTGCTCACAGAGGTGCAGACACAGAGCAAGCGGGCATGGCTGCTGTTCCCCACCTCGTCGCGAGCCCTTCTTTCCCTCACTCAAGTGACTTATGGTGCATTTAAAGGGCCAGAACCTTACCCTCTGCCCCTATTTTCTTATTTTCCTTGTGGGAGCCACATACCGAATACTAGAACATTCAAAAGCAGCTGCGTATATGAGGAAAATTAGAAAGTAAGCACCCATGCCTAGGGAAAGACTCAGAAAAAATCTGAGACCTTTATCTTATACCTCAGACTGATCCTCAGCCAGAGATAGCCAACAGCGATCATAAAAACAAAAACAGTAACAACAACAACAACAACAACAAAACCAACAACCCTGGAGAAGAGGGAGAATCTGATTTTCAGTTACATTATTTCATTCAAAATCCAGTTTTCAACAACAAAAATCCCAAGGCATACAAAGAACAGGAATGTATGGGCCATTCAAAGAAAATAATAAATCAATAGAACATGTTCTTGAAGGAAGATCTGATGGCAGATCTACTAGACAAAGACTTTAAAACAATTGTTTTATTTAAAAATTTTTTTAATGTTTATTATTGTTGAGAGAGACAGAGTGGAGGAGGGGCAGAGAGAGATGGAGACACAGAGTCTGAGGCAGGAAGAAGGCTTTGAGTTGTCAGCTTAACCGATTGAGCCACTCAAGTACCTCAAAACAATTGTTTTAAAGATACTTAAAGACCTAAAGGAAGACGTAGAGAAAGTGGAGCAAACAATGTGTGAAAAAACAAAGGTTATTCCATGATCGAAAGGACTATCTTTTCAGCAAATGGTGATGGGAAAATTGGACTTTCACATGCAAAAGAGCAAAGTTGGACTTGCACTTAACATCACAAACTAAAATCAACTCGAAATTGATCAGAGTCTAAATGTAAGACACAGAATAATAAATCTGACAGAAAAATACACAGGACAAAACTTCAGAACATTGGCAATGAGTTCTTGGATATGACCAAGGTAACATTTGAAAAAACAGACAAGGTGGATTTGTTGAAAACTAAAGTCTTTTGTCATCAAAAGACACTATAAACAGAGTAAAAAAGCAACTCACAGAATTAGAGAAAACACTTGTAAATTATATGTCTGATATGGGATTAATATACAAAATATAAACAGAACTCCCAAAACCCAACAGCAACAGTAACAAAAACAAACCACCTGATTCAAAAACCGGCAAAGGACTTGAATAGACATTTCTCTAAAAAATGATCCAGGGGCACCTGGGTGGCTCAGTCGGTTAAGCGTCCGACTTCAGCTCAGGACATGATCTCAACAGTTCATGAGTTCAGGCCCCACATCAGGCTCTGTGCTGACAGCTCAGAGCCTGGAGCCTGCTTCAGATTCTGTGTCTGCCCCTCTCTCTCTGCCCCTCCCATGTTCATGCTCTGTCTCTGTCTCTCAATAATGAACAAACATTAAAAAAAAATAAAAATAAATGATCCAGAAAGGACCAATAAGCACATGAAAAGATGCTCTGTATCACTCATTATTAGCAACATGCAAATCAAAACCACAGGGAGATGCCACCTCAAACCCACTAAGATAACTACTGTTTTAAATAACAAACAAAAAAAAAAACAACAAACAAAAGAACAGAAAACAAGTGTTGGTGAGGATATGGAGAAATTGGAATCTTTGTACACTATCGGTGGGAATGTAAAATGGTATACCTACTGTGGAATTCAGTATGGTGGTTTCCAAATAAAGTAAAAATAGAATTTCCATGTGATTCAGCAATTCCTTTTCTGGGTATGTGCTCAAAAGAATTGAAAGCGGGTCTCAAGGAGATATTTGTATACCCATGTTCCTAGTAGAATAGGGACACCTGGGTGGCTCAGTCGGTTAAGCGTTCAACTTTGGCTGCGGTCATGATCTCGCAGTTCTTGGGTTTGAGCCCAGCATCAGGTTCTGTGCTGACAGCTCAGAGCCCAGAGCCTCTTTCAGATTCTTCTTCTCTCTCTCTCTCTCTCTGTCCCTCCCCCACTCACGCTCTGTCTCAAAAATAAACATTAAAAATTTTTTTAAAGGTAATTCTGATATGGTACAAGAAAGATGAACCTTGAAGAAATTATGCTCAGCGAAATAAGCTAGTCACAGAAAATAAATAGTTACCTAGAGGGCATGTGATATTTAGAGTCCTGAAATTCATAGAGATAGAAAGTAGCATGGTGGCTTGCAGGAGCTGGGAGAGGTGGAGCGGAGAGTTATTACTTAACGGTTATAGAATTTCAGTTTTATAAGATGAAAAGAGTTACGGAGATGGACGGGGGTGATGGTTGCCCAACGTAATTATTGTATTTCACTATCACTGAGCTGTATACTTGAAAATGGCTAAGACCATCAGTGTTATGGGATGTGTATTTTACCATAACATGAAACCATTGGAAAAAAGTAAAATTGCTGGGTTAAAACACATGTATACTGCTCAGTTGATTATCTATGATCAGATTGACTTCCAGAAAGTTTGCACATATTACTGATTGGAAAGATCATCTGTCCTTTAGGAGATTATATTCTAGCGCATCTCTATCATGGGTATTCTTTCCACTGCTCTTTAGTTATGTCCCCTGAGGGCCCAGAAAACATTGTTACCTTCTCAAAAATAGATATAATTATGAACGTATTAGGAATACAGCATATCTCTAACACACGTGGGAGAGAGGACTGCTCTTAAGGCTATTCTTTGTTGGCTATAGATGCTTTTGAAATTAAAACGGTCTCTGGTTTCAGAAGGTAGAGGAACATGACGGGATGGTGGAGGCTGAATCACAGACCTACAGAAGGCAGGAAATATACCAAGTAGGAATGGCCACCATGTTAAGATGGCGGGGCCAGTGTGGTTATCAAACTAGACCGACCTACAGAGATCTATGGAGCTCTACTGGCCAATCCTTTTCTGAAGAATATTTATTGCATTTAAATGGTTTGATTGCTGTTTTGCTAATTGTTCTTTCATTAGCACGGCAAGAGCATCCAATAACCCAGGCATCCGTGAGTGGTACTGATGCAGTTTAGTCTTAGCCAGAATATTCTCTCCACTTGATGGAATGTGCTCTGCTCGTCTCCTTCTTATAATCAAAAGAATATAAATATCCCACAACCTCTTCCTTCTTATCTTGCCTATTTCTTCTTATAGTTTTCTAATCAATCATGGCTTCCTAAATTCCCTAATCTTGTAGATTCTGGTTCTATAAACATAATATACAGAATGCTTCCTAACACATAATTATTTTATATACTCCAATTTTCTTTTTTATAGTTTAATTTTACTCTTTAATCCATTTTGAAATTAATGTGGAGAGAGCTTGTTTTTTTTTCTAATTACTTAATCAATAACCCAATTACCATATATTAAATAATTCCTATTTTCCCCATCGATCTGAAATACCAACTCTACTGTATTCCAAACTATGTCTTTAGATAGATTTCTGTATTTTTCTCTTTACTTTCATTGATGCATCTGCCCATTTGATAATGATATTACACTCTTAAATGTGTTGTAACTGTACATTTAATGTCTGACATTGAAAGTGGCCCTTAACATGCTTCCTTCTGCATTTTGTGTGTGTGTGAGGGGAGGGTTGGGTATTTTTTTTAATGTTTATTTAGTTTGAAAAAGAGAGAAAGAAAGAGTTCAAGCAGGGGAGGGGCAGAGAGAGAGAGAGAGAGAGAGAGAGAGAGAGAGAGAATCCCAAGCAGTCTCTGCATGCACTCTGTCAGTACAGAGCCAGACATGGGGCTCAAACTCACTAACCGTGAGATCATGACCTGAGCCGAAAGCAAGAGTCAGATGTTTCATCGGTTGAGCCCCCAAAGGCCCGATGGATAATTTTTTATACTACCTGCTTTTCTTCAGAATGACACTTAGCTTCATTTTGTTGAATTACGAAGTGTTGGTTTGGCAGTCTGTATATACCTACTTGAAATCTAAAAATCAATTTTGAAAAGATGCAGTTTTTTGTGTTTTTTAAAAATAATATTGCATTCTCCTTCTTTCCCTTGGCTCTGCCACAGGAAGGAACATAGTATACTTCTCAACTTATATGTTTAGAAAGTAAATGGGCACCTGAGCCGCTCAGCTGGTTGATCGGCCGACTCTTGATTTTGGCTCAGCTTGTGATCGCAGGGCCGTGGGATCAAGCCCCACATGAGGCTCTGCACTGAATGTGGAGCCTGCTCGGGATTCTCTGTCTCTTTCCTTCTGCCTTTCTTCCCCACTTGCTCACTCTGTGTCTAAAGTATATTTAAAAGCTATAAAAAATATCACTCAGTCATTTTGTTGCTTCAGGCTCGAATCTTCCTCCTGAAGCTTATATCTACATAGTTTATATTCTTATTTTAAGATTTAATACTAATATCTAATAACAATTGAGTAGGTACTGTGCACCAGGTAGTGTTTCAGTATATGTGCTGCCGAAGCGAGCACCGCCGGGTGGTGTTTGAGACCCATCGCCTGCATTATTTCATTTATTCGTTCAAAATGCCTTATGACGCAGGTATTATTTTATTCCTTTTTTACAGATGAAGAAACTAAAGCCTATACCGGTTTACTAATTCAGCGATATTTGTACAATGTCTCCTCTTATTTAGTATACCAGGAAATTTCAGATTTTAGAGAACAAAAGAACTACCTGGGAGTCTGTTTAAAATTGTTTACAACTTCAGTTTAATTGGTGTATATATCCAGATTTTGAGTTAGGAAAGCTCGGATGGGCCTTAGGAATCTGAACCCCCACCCCCGTTCCAGTGTAGGTGATGTGCGGTCTACACTTTGAGAAGCACTCCACTGAGTATGAAGGATGTGATTTGGATCTTTTCCCCTTCTATTTTCTTACTAGCCATTTTGCTACAATATATAATAGGAAACCATTTGATGTCTGTGTATTTATCTTATGTCTTGCCATCATCTAAATCATTATATTAGACACAAAGTTTTCACTTCTTCCTGTTGGGATAATGGGACACCCGGCATAGGGCCTCAAAAACTACTAAGTAAATGAATACCTCTCCTGAAAATATTGTAAAGTTCTTCTCTTCGATAGTATTTATATTTGTATTTATATGGAATTTTCTATTAGCTAGAAGCTCCAGAAACTATTACCTAACGATATCAGTAGTGGATAGAGGAAGTACATGTATTCATATTGTCAAGTTTATTCTCTTTTGTCCCTGTATCTTTATCTCCATCGCTGATGAAAAAAAAAGGGGGGGAGTATTAAAGGTGTGAGTTCTGATATGCTATGATTATTATCCTAAATAACATTTTTCTCTGAATATAATTAACTTTGTCTAAATGTGTTTGTATTCCTAGAATATTATAAACATTAAAAAAGGATAGATTTTTTTCCTTATTTGCTTAAAATGAAGGCAACAGTGTCTGTAGAGTAATTTAATAAAATAATTCATGAAAAACTCAAATGCAAGTTAAGAGAAAGGAGAAA
>PITB01031280.1:0-16048 GCA_004024585.1 Paradoxurus hermaphroditus | reverse complement strand
GGAGGCGGGGGAGGTGGGGGGAGGTGGGGCTGGAGCGAGTAGGCCTTATACAGAAGGTAGCAATTCAGCCCATACTTAGAAGAAGAAAGCGTGAGCCACGTGGCCAGTTGGTAAAATCACTTGCTAGGCAGAGGGAACAGCAAGGGCAAAAGCCCTGGGGCTTTCAAGGAACAGTGAAGGGTGTGAAGGACGCCTCCGGTGTGGCCAGAGTGGAGAAGGTAAGGAGGCACGGAGGAGGTAATAAGGTAAGAGACCATGGAGGGCCCAGGGGTCACTGCCAGGATCATGGCTTCTGCTCTGACAGACGCTGGCTGCTGGAAGGTCCTGAGAAGAGGTGGGATATGCTCTTGTTTAGGTTTTAGCCAGTAGTATCCATCTGGCTACTGTGTTGGAGGGGGTGGAGGGCGAAGTAAGAAGCCAGGAAGGAGGCTGCTGCAATGCAGGTAGGAGATGATGGTGGACGGAGGGGGAGGGGGTGGGAAGAGGTCGGATTCTGGATATGCTTTTAAGAAGAGCCCACAGGACTTCCGGATGGACTAGATGTGCGGTTGGAGAGAAAAAGGGAGCAAAGGTGATACCAATGTTTGTTCCAGGCAGCTGAAAGAACAGAGTTGCTATTACCTGAATGGGGGAAGACTGGAGGTGTGGGCAGAGGAAAGCTCCAGAATTCCATTGTGAACACGTACATTTTGAGGTTAACTGTTAGACTCCAGGAGGAGATACTGATAAACAGTAGGATGAATGAGTCTAGAAGACACAGTAAGAGACGGAGGCAAAGAGGAAGGCAGTCTCTTCTCATTTAAGGTGTTACCAATTCACATAGTGCTACTACCTCACTTTCCCTGCGGGGTGCCTTACAGGAAGATTCTTCAGCCGTCTCTTGAGCCCCAAATCTGGTATGGCTCCTTCAGCAACAGACCAGGGCAATGATCTTCGGGAGCATCGCTTAGCGGCTGTCTTACAGCTGTGGCACTGGGAAGGGGTTTTCTGAGTCCTTTTATTACCTTCCTCAGGGCAGAACCTACTGGGGCAAGGGTGGCAGTGGATCTCAACTCTTTTACCTCATTTGGGGACACTGATGGGCATCTTCCCCCTGACCCCCATTTTAAAATATGGTACATAGGGGTGCCTGGGTGGCTCAGTTAGTTAAGCATCGAACTCTTGATTCTGACTCAGGTCGAGGTCTTTCTTTTGTGGGTTTGAGCTCTATGCTGGGCTCTGTGCTAGCAGCGTGGAGCCTGCTTTGGATTCTCCCCCCCTCTCTCTATGCGCCTACACATACATATAGCAGCTGCTCAAGACATGTGTTGAATGAATGCATGACAAAAAAGAGCCCTTTTAGGTAACTTTTCTGTAGATCTACATGGAAAGGCTACCAATGGAGCATTAGGAAAAATACGAAAGGTATACAGACGGAAAAAACCGGAAGCCAAGACTGATTTAAAAAATCAAAACATCAACTGCGAACACACCGCCAATCCCAGGGTGGGAGAGCCCAATAACCCGCCACGTGACAACTGTCGGAGGCTCCGGAGCTGACGTACTTCCTAGTAAGGCCCCGCCCCACTTCGGGCGGATGTGACGTCACGGACAGTATCCTTGCCCTCTCTCATCCCAGCCTCAACTGTAGTCTCCCACCCCTTGCCCAAGGCCAAGCGCAAATCTCGCACCTTGGGACGTGTGGCAGTCGCGGAACAGTCGCCCCACAAGCCTGGGATGTGGCTTTCTCAAGGCTCCCGCCACACTCAATGGCCCGATCCCACGCCGCGCGCGGGTCTCTTACGGTCGGTCATCTCCGTACAGTGTCTCCTCTCAGCAGCCGTTCCCGCCCGCTGCTTCTTCAAAGCCACCAATTGCAGTTCCCGTCGCCCTCCAGCTCCGCCCCTCCGGAGCTTTCTCTTTGGACTGTATCTTAGGCACAGGGAGCTGCGTCGGGGAGCGGCAGAAGTGAAACTCGCCAAGTTCCCGAATCACTCTTGTTAGTAGAGATCATTCGTTAAATTAGGCTATCCTCAGCCACGAAATCTGGCTTGTTAGTTCGGTTTGCTGTTTTTAGGCTCTGCCGTGCCTCTGTGCACTCGCTCTCCCTCCCCCCAGCGCCCGCAAATGGGCTCGTCCAGTCCGGGTGGCGCATGCGCTTCAGAGGCCGGGAGCCGCGGGGGCTGGCCGAGCCGAGAGGGGTCAGCTGTGGAGGGCGCTGGTGTCTTCTCTACCCGGAGCTGCTCCAGGTCCAGCGCCCGGGCCGCTGGCCTTTGGATGGAGAGTCTACGCTGGTGACTGTCGCTTCAGCCCTCCCTGTGTGGCCGCGAGTCGGGTAAGTCTCCGGAGTCCCAGACGTTCCGAGGAGCTCTTTCTTCCTGGCCGCGGTGTCCGGGGAGGCCGCGGGACACCCACCTGTCCCTCCTCTCGTGCCCTGTTCTCGCGCGCCCCACCGTGTCCCTTCCTGCCGTTGTCGGAAGTTGGGACCTGGGAGGTCCGGTCCCTGGTCCTCAGGGCGGCCGTGGCTCCCCCTGCTCCGAGGCAGACCACCTCACGGGGCGCTTCGCCGCTGTGGCTGGAGGTGCGTCCTGGGCCCTCCGCCCGCAGGCAGTTGCTGAGGATGCTCTGGTAGTTGAGGGCCTGCTTTGGTCTAGACCTTTCCCTCTTTGCTGCATGCAGTCTGTCTCGCCACTCGCGAGCCTCGTGACCTGGGGGGCGGGGGAGCTCCTCCCCTCCTTGAGCCTCGGCTTCCTCGCCTGTAAAGTGGGTACAACCCTTCGCATCGATGGTCAGAAGGGAAGCCATTCACACCGTGTGACACTGAGCGGTGCGCGCTCAGTGAATTGTATGATTATTATTGTTACCATCTAGGAGTTTAGAATTTGCATGTAGCTGCATATCTCAGCTGCAGTGAAAGTTGCCACCAGCCTGTCTTGCGAGGCGAGAATCCAAAGAGATCCTCATGAGTACACTTACCAGGGAAAGTAGACATTCAGTTCTCTTTTATTGGGCTTAAAAGTTACCGTGCTTGTAGGTTCACAATAGGTGCTTAATGAAGAGTCTTAAGTAAACCCGCGTTCCGGAAACCTTCATTTAAAATGTTAAATGCGTAAAAGAAGTTTGCGCTGGCAAAGGAATTCTCTTGTGACACTCTTGTATCTCCTCTCCTGCACGTGTTTAGTTTATTTAAAATGAGCCTCACTCATTTCCATCCTTTTTTTGTTTGTTAACTATGTTGAGGTGTGAACCTGTTCTCAGTTCTGTAATAATCCTAAATTTAACATTTGGCAAGCATTTATTGGGCCTATACCAGAACATTCCCTCACTAGCCTGTGCGTTCTTTGGGGTATATGGGCTGTTTTTCTTTTTTCTTTTTTTCCCTCTGAAATTGAGGTGATTTGGCAGAATGCCCAGCGCCTACTAAGTGCTGAGAAGTGTTTGTTTAGAGAGAGCTGCTGTTTCCATTCCTTAGGAATCTATGTGGTGGAACTCAAGAGCCCTAAAGCTCTTTTCCCCGGACAGCCCAGGGGTTCCTCTTTGTAGCAGCGGGACATGGTCTGTGTTTGGGAGCACTAGTCACTCAAGAGTCGATGTTTAGATTTGGTCTCCTTGCAGCTGTGATGAGTAGAAGACAGTAGGGTAGGTGGTACCCGGCTATGTCTGCTACCTCTGCTGATTATGGTGCATAGTTCGAAATAGTCGGAGAAATACTAATTTAACTAATTCTAGTGCTTTCCGAAAAGTAGGCTTTAAAAAATATCTTTTAGAAGGCGTTGTGTTAAGTTTACAGTTTTTCCTTGAGAACAGATTCTGCAAATTCTGAACAAGGGACTTCTCTGGTTTTGTTTTTTGTTTTACCTTTTTTTTTTTTTTAAATGTTTATTTTTAGAGAGAGCGAGCGAGCACGAATGAGAGCTAGGGAGTGGGGAAGGGGCAGAGAGAGGGAAACATAGAATCCAAAGCAAGCTCCAGGCTCTGAGCTGTCAGCACAGAGCCCGACACAGGGCTCAAACTCGTAAACTGTGAGATCATGACCTGAGATGAAGTCGAATGCTTAACCGACTGAGCCCCGCCAGGCGCCCTTGTTTTTTGTTTCAAAATGCCATTGGAAATTGCAGCTGTAGTGTAAATTTCTTTCTGGCGCAGCCACAAAACAGCAAAATCTTTTGAAAGAAAACACAAGTGACATTAAAATAGGGGGTTTCCTCCTCGTGATTATAGATTTGCTGAAGTGTTGTTAAAATGCTCGCTCCTTTTTCTTTAGGAGAGGTCATGTGTTGCTTACTTCTTGGCTTAGTTTTTAAAACTCTGCCACCTGGTGGTTGAAATCCGTCTGTCATGGAATACCCATTAGGAAAATTTTACCTCTGTCTTGGTAGAATCAGGGGAACAAGTGAATAAAATAAGACTGCAGTCTTTACGTTTACGTCTTTGGTGAGTGTACCATACTGTTTCTATCCTCCCAGCTCACCCAAGTAAAAGTTAAAATTGCTTTGCAGGGGCCAGTCACCCAGTTATTGTCACAGCCGAACTTTTTTAAGAGTTTCAGTGTCTGTTTTAGCATACGTGTGTGCATACTTAAGGCAGTGGGTGGAGCTGGGGAGGGAAGCCCTGTAACTGTGACAAGTTAACCTTCCAGTGTTTTCTCAATGCCAGTGTAAAGGTGGGACTGAAGTTCTGTGTATAAATTGTAACAGTTTGAACGAATTTATTCCTCTTTCTTACTGCAAATGGGGAATGCATAAAAGTCTTGATCACAAATGAATGTTCCCTTCACCTTTGTATCCTCAGCGCTGCTGATGTTCATAATTATTTTGGCATTACTCTTTTGAAATTCTTTTGTGTATTCCTAGTGGTGACAAGTTTTTATCCATTGTGAATTTTATTTCTGGAAGTAGGTTAAACTCATTTAATCGTGCACTTAGATTTGAGAAGAGACTGAAGAATGCCGTGCAGAAATACACGCTGGGACGTCCTTAAGTGATGTAGCCAGTCTCTTTGGGGGTACATCGAGACAGATAACGGAGAACTTCCCATAGCAGCTTGCTTCACTGTTGTACAGCTCCAGGAAGCTGACCTCTGCCTTCATTGACCTCCACCCTTTGGTGTCCAGACCTGTCCTCAGTAACACCTTGGAAACACCATTGCAAATTCAGTTCAGCCTTTCCCATCATGTGAGGAGCGTTTCAGACATACAAACAATACTTCGTGTAGGTCACACTCACTGCTTAGTGTTTCAGGTACTCATAACCAGTCAGAGATACAGGTCAAGAGCTAATACCATCTTATGGGAGAAGAGACTCAGGTCAGATTAAGTAACCAAAGTGTTATAACTTACGGACAGATAAGTCCACAAGTTTTGCTTTCAAATCCATCGTTTATCCTACTTAACCAGGTTCTTTCTATCTGTCTCCTCTCATGGGGGCTTCCCTAAATTGGTAAATATCCCCACTTTCATTAATGGCTTCCTGAGAAGAAGGGTTCAAGAGTAAAGTCAAACATCTTCACCCTGAGCACTCGCCCCAGGAATTTTCACATTGTCGGTATTCCTGACTTGGCTGATCAGGACGGATACAGTGTTGTTCTTTTTCTTGAGGCACACAGACCCTCTGTTTCTAGTAATGCAGGATAATGTTACATTGGCTTCTTTGGAACCTTCAGTTAGTGTCCGTTGAACGTGCAGCCAACCAGAGGCTCTTTGGGAAATGGTTTTTTCCATTTGAGTTTATTTCATCCACAAACTGCTGGGAAGTTTTCTGTTTCGAACATGAGAATAACTTATCCTGGTTATTGATTGCATTGGGTAGTAACTCTGCCACTTACTGTGTGACCTGGGACTTATTTTTGATATGAAAATGTGAGTTTTGCATACTCAAAGTACAAAAAGGCAATTTTTTATGGTTCCACTGAATTTACAGTTATTGGGAGGATTGGAAGGCTTGTGCCTGCTGTGTGGTAAGTGTTCAAAAAACTATTTTCTACACTAATAATGTAGATATACTCATGGCTTTGAAGGAATTTTAAAAGTAAGAATATGGAGTATACATTTAGTTTTCTTCAGTTCACAACTTTGAGTTATAGTAATGTTAATTTGAATAGGCTTTTATTTTTTTAAGTGTTTATCCACTGTTTTTGAGAGAGAGAGAGAGAGAGAGAGAGAGAGAGAGCAAGCAAGAGCACACATAGGGGAGGGGAAGAGAGAGAGGAAGACTTAAAATCCGAAGCAGCCTCCAGGCTCCAGGTGGTCAGCACAGAGCCTGACACTGAACTCGAACCCGCGAACCGCTAGATGATGACCTGAGTTGCAGTATCACACTCAACCGACTGAGCCACCCCTGCGTCCCAGAATAGGCTTTTAAAGGTGGCTGCTGGAAGATAGCAGCACTCACAGCAAGTGTCATAAGAACAATGGCATTGTTTTATGGCTGTGCTTTGTGCGCTACACCTGAGGGGCAGTAGTACCCTGTGTCAGCACCCACGGGAGGCGAAGCCAGCTGGGTGCTGGAAGGGAGGGTGATTCAGCGTGGATAGGGGGAAAGAAGAGGGTATCTCACTAACAAAAGGTAGGGTGGAGGAAGGCGGGAATGACTGGTAAAGCAAGAAATTTGTTAGACAGGGGATTAGGTCAGTGTTTAGAGCTGTATAGATTGAAAAGTAGTAGCTTAGCTTTTTACCCAGAAGAATAGGAAAAGGAAACTATATGAAACCATTTTCTTTTTGACAAAGTTACATAGGTTAAGTAAGTAGAAAGGTGGTTATCTTGTTTGTACCCTGTCTGGGTCTACAGTGGCATAAACTTTTGTAATGGAGGGAGGAAGAATTTACATCGTGATACGTATGCGTTTATAGTTCTATACAATGTGGGTGTATTTGTCTCAGTAGCCAAGTGTCTTCTAAAGTATTTCATCAGCCAATCAAAGAGGTCATTTCAGTACATCATAAGCTTGTTTCCAAATTGTAAAAGCACAAATCTGAGGTCACATAAATTTACAAAATAAAAAAGACATTTTCTAAGTGACTTAAGGGTACAACATTAGATGACTTAAATTTCTAGACTGTCTGAGACCTCCTTTTTCTGAGAAAAAGATTATGTCATTAAGAAGACTTTGTGGTCAGTGGCAGGCATACAAAACTTGAACTTGGCTGCATTTCCAGTTTCCGTTTCAGAGACTTAAGTACTTAGTTGGGCATAGCGGCCTGGTTTGGGACCTTGAGCTGTGGAATGTGCGTGCGTGTGTGTGCGCGCTTAGTCACTCATTGGAACAGTGATCCTCTGGTCTTTTTAGAAGTAGAATTCTGAAATAGGGATATTGTACGGCTCTGAAATTCTCTGTTTAGACATTTTTAAGGACTTGTTTGAATTTCTCGAACTTTTTTGTATTAGCTCTGTTAAGCTATAATTTACATACCATTAAATTCACCCATCATGAGCTCAGTGATTTTAGTAAACTTCTGCTATTGCTCGAACAATCCCGTTTTAAAACACTTGCCTCACGCAAATGTGTTCCTTTGCTCCCAATGGCAAATAATCCTCTCTCTCGCTTTCGGGTGTCAACAACCCATCAGCCTTTTTTTCTCTTCCATTTGGCCTTTTCTACACATTGCATATGAATGGATTCATACAGTGTAGTCTTTTGAATCTGGCTTCTTTCATTCAGCTTTGTGCTTTGAGGTTCATCCATGTGGGTGCCTGTGTCCGTGCATTCCTTTTTACTTGCCAAATAGTATTCCATTGTCGAGACATGCCACTTTTATTTATCCAGTTACCAGGTTATTGGACATTGGGATTGTTTCCAGTATTGGCTATAATGAAGAATGCTGTCAGCATTAACATACATGTCTCTGTGTCGTTATGTCTTTTCATTTCTTTTGGGTAGATTCTTAGGAGTGCACTTTCCGTGGTCGGGGGTCATTGGGTAAGAAGTGTGTGTTTAACCCCTTACGACGCTGCCGAATCGTTTTCCTAAGGGTCTACTTTTTTACATTTTTCATTAGCAGTGCCTGACGCCTGTTTTCTCTGCATTCAGACCACTGCTTGGTATTGTCTTTTTGATTATAGCTCTTCAGGTGGAAATGCAGTGGGATCTCCTTGTGGTTTTAGTTTGAATTCCCCGTGACTAATGGTGTTCAGCATTTTTTCATGTGCCTAATTAACCTTTCTTGTACCATCTTCTGTGAAGCATTTATTCAAATCTTCTGCCCATTCTCGGGTCCATTTTAAATGTCGGGTTGGTTTGTAAGCATTCTTCACATGCTCTAGGTAGCAGGTCCTTTCTCAAGCAGGATCTGCAGGTATTTCCTCCTCGTCTCTAGCTTGTAGGATATTTATTTTTTTTTAGGGAAGTTTTAGGTTCACAGCAAAACTGAGCAGAAAGTACAGAGACCCCAAGTGCTCCCTGCCGCACACCTGCACGACCTCCCCCGCGATCAGCAGCCCCCACGAGAGTCGTGTGTTTTTACAACAGAACCTACATTGCCACGTCATTATCACCCCAAAGCATAGGCCCATCTTCATGAGGCGCTCACCGTGACAAGTGTATTACAGCACTCGTGACCACCTTCCCTGTGCTGCTCTTTCCATCCCTGCGTCTTTTCCTTTCCGTAACGGCATGTTTTTGAAGTGAGAAAGTTTTAAGTTTAATAAAATTTTACCAGGTTTTTCTTTTATGAATTGTGCTTTCGACCGAAGAACTCTTTGCCCAGCCTAAGGTCATTATTTTAGGTTTTCTTTCTAGAAACTTTTAAAAGATTAAAGCAATAATTGCTCCTTTCTTTTGGTAATCTTTTCCCAGTTAAAAAGAATAGGTTACAAAAAAAAAAGGTAAACAGTGCTACATACTTTTAGCAAACACTTCAAAATAACGTTTTTCCTTTGACCTTGGCTGCTAATTTTCTACTTTGTGAATGAACCAATTAATTTCTGGGATTTCAGCATCTTGCTTTCATTGTAATGATTGCATTTTATGGACAGATCTGCTAAACTGAAAGACTTTTCGCATCTGCTTTTTGTTTCTCTTTATTGTTTAGTTAGATTTTCTCAGCCAGATGTTAGGAAGAAAATAATCCATGTTAATTCACACTAATGTGAGACCGAGGGGGCTTTAACCCTGTCAGAGGAATATACATTTTAAAAGGATTAATCAACCAGGTCTCTTATTTGGTAGAATTTCATCTGAACAAAATGAGTTGTCATCGATTTCAGGAATGTGGGGAAAATGGAAAAGCCTGGCTCTAGCTGCTGGGGCACTTCTTTCCAGGGTCGGGCCTCTTAGGGAGTCTTGGTTTTTTCAGAACCTGCGGGTATACTTCAGGGTTATACACCTGATAACTTGCTGAATCTGTTAAATTGGTGGATAAGGAAGCCGAGGCTCAGGTTTAATAATTTGCCTAAGGTCAGCATTCCTTTCTGATAAAGCTCCCCGCAGGTTTTTGCTGAAATAGTTTCAGGTCGCATTAACAGGTGCAGCCACACATATTCAAGACACTCTTGTATCCGCAGGTTGCTCTGCCGCGCCCCGCCGCCTTCTCCCAAGGATGCATCCTGACTTATCTGCACACTTGCACACTGAAGAGTGCAACGTCTTGATTAACTTGCTTAAGGAGTGTCACAAAAATGTAAGCGTTCAGAGAGATGACCGTAAAGCTGAAATGAAACTTAGGTGCAACACCGCCATGTGAAATGTTGCCTCCACCGATGCGAGGGGATGGTGACACAGCAGGTCCTAGCTTACCAAAGATGGGTGATTGATGCCCGTGGTTTTCACATCCCATTTCCTTTCTTGAGTAGTGAAAACGAAGCGTGGTAGTTTGTTAGGGAGCTTTCGAAATGATATGTAATAGTCAGAACCCATGTTCTTTCAATAAAATACTTTCCTTTTTTTAATTACAGGATGTTAGGACAATTACGTTAAACCACTTCTTCTGATCATAATGTAATTATTTTAAGAATATTCTAAGATTTTCCTTGATGTCTGCCATTCTGTGTTTAAAGGAGAGTGAAACGTGTGTTTTTTTTTTATAATTAGATGTTAGCTAGATTTAAATTATGATTGGCCTAATTTGACAGGTTTACTTACTTGTTAGTATAATGGAAGTAAAATTCCATGGTTAAAACCAAAATGGAAAGGAAACCCTTTTTTGGAATGGATTCAATTAAGCTGATATTTTTACAGATGTCACATATTAAGCTTTGTTCATATAATTGATACATGAGACAGTTAAAAGGAGCATTTGTGTTTTTCTTTAACTTTGCATGATGGTTGTTTTTCTTCATGATATTCATAAACTGTAGATGTATAAAATTATAATATTAGTATGTATCATTTAAATGAGTAAAATTTAAAGACTAACAGGAAGGAAGTACTACCTGTGATCTGTGAAGTTAGATATTTTTGTTCAGAGAACGTTGTTGGTGGCAATATACTTTAGGCAAACTCTTTTCAGCACACATTTAGATCCAGAATTGATACTGTAAGTTTTTTGAACGTTTATTTTATGGGTATACAGAAGAATCTCATTTGGTTTTAGAATGTATTTCCCTGATGACTGATTTTGAGCATCTTTTCCTGTGTGTGCCTGCTGACTATTCATACAGTCCTTTGCTTATTTTTATTTTTAAAATTAAAAAAATTTACTTATTGACTTACTATTATTATTATTATTTTCTTCTGCCCATATTTTAAAGTTGGGTTCTTTGCTTTATGATTTTTAAGAATTTTTTTTTCATTTGACATTCAAGCCCCTTGTCTGGTAAAGCGTATAGTAAGTATGTTCTCAGCCTTCATTTTCTGAAGGTTGTGCTTCAAAGAGCAGTTTCTAAGTTTGGTGAAGTCTTATTACCAGTGTTTTCTTTTATTGTTCCTTTCGGGGTTTTTTTTGTTTTGTTTTTTGCATTCTGAGGATCTTTGTTTCCAGGTCACAAAGATTTTCTCCTATTTTTTTCTTTGGAAGGTTTTAGGGTTTTAGCTTTGTCATTTAGGTTTGTGACCCATTTCAAGTTACTATTTGCCTCTGGTGTGAGGTAGGAGTCCGTGTTTTCCTTTCTCTCTGGGTATTGTTCTTCCAGCACCGTTGCAGACACCATCCTTTCCCTCCTAAATTAGGCTGCTGCCTTTGTCACAAATCAAGTGACCACACGTGACTGGGTCTATTTCTGGGCTCTCTAGTATGTTCCGCTGACTTGTGTATCTGTTCTGAACACCAGTTAATTCCCCTGTTATCTTAGAGGGGCCAGCCTGGTCCCCTGACCGGTTTGCCCTCTTCTCTGCTCGCTCACTTTCCACACGGCGTCAGAGGGGCTGTTCGAACTATCTTTGATCATCGTTTCCCTCTGCTGGCTCCCTACGCCTGCAGTATAAAATCTCAGTTTCTTCCGTCGTGTTGTTTCCGGGCCTTCATGAACCTGACCCCTACTTAGCCTTGGGTTTCACACCCTTCTGCTCTCTCTTTTTTCCCCCCTTTCTCCCAAGTGCTCTCTTCTGCAGTTGTGTGGAGCACACATTTCTCTGTCTGAGGCCTTGTGCTTGCTTTGTCCTTGGCTTGTCTTGGAGCCCTCCTCGCTCTCTCCGCTCCCCTGCACGCTCCACCACGTTTCACCCTCCTCCAGGCTTCATTCTCTGTGATCTGCCGTTTCCTCTTCCGTTCCTCCTTTCCTGGCCTAGATTCTCCTCGTGTCGTCACCAGAAACACCATACGTAGTCCGTTTCCTACTTTAAGGTACTTTCCAAGCTTTTTGGTCTCAGCACCCGTATACACTCTTAAAAATTATTGAGGACCCCAAATAACTTTTGTATATGCATACTCTAGCTACCGATATTTACTGAATTAGAAATTACAACTGAGAAATTAGAAAAAATGTAAATGTATATAAAAATACAATAATAAACCCAGTACATGTTAACATAGTAATTTTTCATAAAAAAGATCTTATTTTCTGAAACAAAAGACAGAGTCAGAAGAATGACATTGCTTTTGGGGCATCTGGGTGGCTCAGTCAGTAAAGCATCTTACTTCTGCTCAGGTCATGATCACGGTTCGTGGGTTTGAGCCCCACGTCGGGCCCTCTTGCTGTCAGTGCATAGCCTGCTTCGGAGTGGATCTGCTCTCTCTCTCTGCTCTTCCCTTGCCTGTGTGCGCGTGTGCACTTTCTCTCTCTCTTAAAAATAAACATTAAAAAAAAAAAGAATGACATTGTTTTTACATTTTTGCAATTCTCTTTAGTGTCTGGCTTAATAGACTCTAGCTGGCTACGCCTGTCTGCCTCTTGTCCAGTCTTCGGTGATGTCCTCTGTGCAGCCCCTGGAAAATTCTCCTGTAGCCTTGTGAGAGAATGACAGTGAGCAAGACAAATAAGATCTTTGATTATCAGGAGAATAGTTTTTATCTTATACACCCCCAGGAGAGCTCCTGGGAACTCTTGGGTGCCCCTGGACTGCAGCTGGAGAACTACGGCTTTGTGGCAATCTCTCTGTTCTCTGGCTCTTCCTGTGACCGTGCTCTGTCCGGAGGGCCCAGGTCCGCCTTTCTCAGTGCTGTCTCCCTCCTGCTTGTCTTCGAGATACTGATGGATTGGTCCGTTTATTCAGTCACTGGCCCAGTCAATTTGGTTTTCTAGAAACAGACATCACACACTGGAGGCTTACACCGTGTGTGTTTGCAAGAGAACTGCAGTCCACGGGCATTCCTTTACCACTTCCAGCGGGTTTGTTTTGCACATAATGTCACAAGAGTGTATTTCTGTGGGCTTAAATATTGGGGTGAAAGCAAAAAAAATTAGCTTTTGTCTTGGATTTAAACATAAGATGTATGTGTATGGGATAATAGGAATCACTGTGAACTAAACTATGAAATATGCCTTACGTTCTAAACATTAATCCTTTCCGTTGTTTCTGGCTCACCAGAAGGTGTGTGAAAATGCATTGTTCCCATTCATCCATGGTCAGGGAAATAGTTTAGGAAAAATGTGCAAGAAATACTTACTCTGAAAAGGTCATCAGGTAACCAGTAGGAGACGTCAGTTTACCTTAAATGTTTGCCAGAAAAACCGACCCGTTCACCGACTGTGGACCAGAAGAGGACATGGAAGGTGGTGATGAGGCAGGGGAAGGAGGAGTAGCGTGAGGCATAGCTTATGAATTATGTGTTGTCTGGTTTCCATGAAAGTCTTAATTAGAAAGAAAAGGAACAGGTGCCTATGATCATGACTACAAGTTCAGCATTTATGGCATGTCGTTATAGGCCATCACCGTGCAGGCCTAGGCACCCTTAAAAATGGGGATGCGCAAACACACTGATTATGGCCCTACTAAAACTCACGTTCTTGACCTCACTCAACCTTCATCGTAATCTGCTTCGGAGCTTTCGTGCTTTCTGCCATGATCGTCATCGTAGGCCTAGAAACCCCTCGGAGATTTTCATTTTTGATTTTCAAAGAAAGCAGACTTTGAACTTCACACATAGGTTTTCTTATATTGTGGATTAGTGGGTTATTTATGTGGCCCATCGAGGCCATTAATAATAGCGTTACGTGTTTCTGATGTGTTTTGAATGGAGGCCAATGAGAAAATCGTGTTGGCACCCACCGTGTATTAGGTAATTCTTCGGTGGGACGGAGTGTTTGCCAGTGAAGGAAGTCACTGCTCATGTTAGTATGGCTGCAGTGTACTTTGTCATCACTGCCTGTAGTCGATGATGGATTGCGCTGTGATGCTAACATGTCTTTAAAGACAGGGGTACTTGAGAACAGAATCGTTTACACTCTGTCATTGTGAGGTTTTGGCAGTTTAACAGGCTTCCCTTTTATCAAGGAAAAGTCTTTTTGTTTTTCATTTCTACCTACAGAGCGTTTATCTCTCCTTTAGAATGGCCAGGATAAGTCCGTTTGTATGCCTTATACCTGTGATTTACCTATTTTCTTGTTAACAAGATTCCATAGGAATAAGTCTTTAAATTCTGTGTGCCAGAGATTTAGCACATTATGGGATGAAATATTTTACCCCTTTTCTTCCTTTTAGCACAGCATTCTGAAATTTTTTGGTCATTGCAATGATCTTGATCGGGAGATGAGAAAATGCTTGAAGAATGAGGTAAGAAAAATGTTAAAGGATGAAAATGGTTGAACAGAACAGGACATTTTCGAACAATATTTTATAACACTGCCGTTGTTAATTTTTATTCTATATTTTAGTATAAGAGAGAATTGACTTTAGACATCTGTCTTCCCTTAAAACCAAGAGGAGAAATAAAAGCCTCTTCTGGGGACAATTTTAGAACATTGATGAGTTTTTTTTTTGTTTTTTTGTTTTTTTTTGCATGCACGTAAATGAAAATAACTTCCTTACTGTAATCACTGTAACTCTTCCGGTGGATTGCAAGGTTTGGGAAGTTGAATTTGGTTAGCAGAAAGACTTCTGTCGGTCGGCTCTTACCTGTAGCAGGTAACTAACACTCTTTGGGCCTCTCGCCTCATAGAACATGGCGGGAGCTAGACTCGGTCTCCTCACAGGTTTAAAGTTGTGAATTTCTTTATAGCCATGGCATGTACAAGCCATAGGGATCTAGTTTGACCTGATCCAAAAGACTCATTTCCCAAACTCCGTTTTAGGCCATGGCGTGGACTTGGGTATATGATGGAGTGCTTTTGAAATCTTTGAAAAGAAATTTAATTTCATTTCTTTTGATACATGAGTTGTATTATGTCCATAGCTTTAAAAAATCTATAACTATTAAAAACCTGCCTTCCAGTTTTTTTGCATTTTTCGTATTTTTGAACTTTTTTTCCTTTTTGCCTCATGTTATAATATCTGAAGCTGTCCAGCATCTATATCTTTGTTTTTTGTATTTTCCAATCTGAGGCTTTTGTGCTTTTTTTGGTTTCGTTTTTTTCTCTTCCTGGAATCCCTTTCTAGTGTCTTTACCATTTGAAGAACTTTCTGGAGTTCCGAGTTCAGGGTAATGATTTTCTTTGCACAAACATGTACATGTGCACGTGTCTTAAGTTGATTTCTCGTGAGTTTTTCTTCCCTGGTGAAGCCAGTTTATGTGAAAGCTGCGCCCAGCGTTTTGTTTTGTTTTCATGAGACTATGGGAAGCGAGGCCCGCGCTGTGTTGTTCCGCACAGTGGTTCATTTCTCACTTGTTTTCTCTTGTGTCAGATCGCATTTTCCCCTAAGTTTAGATTTTTTTTTCTTCTTACGGTTCAATAATTTTTGCCGCTGTTTTGGTGATTAGATCTTTATGTGAAGTCTTCTTCCCAGGTGGTCCTGAGCTGTTAGTGACTGTTTGGTAGGGTGTTGTAGATATTTTTCTTACTTTGTTTTCATATAAATTCTAGATTTTCTGCTTGGCTTATTTTCTAAGTCCTCTGTGTGGTTTTTATGTTGCTTCATTACCTGATTTATAGATGTGTTTCTGTCTGTTCTTTGATGCTTCAGTCCTCAGAACCCGCGCTGATTTGTTTCCTCTCTGCCTCTGATGCTTTCTGGTTCACCATTTATTGCCTCTCACGTGCTTCTCTACCATTTCCTTCCTGTGCCATCTGAGTAGTTCGTTCCTTGAAGCTTTTAACTAGAAGAAGGGCCTGGCCAGTTTCCCTTAGCCTCTCTTTGCCGCTGCGTTACTGCCTCCTACCCCACCCCCCTTTTATTGAAAGGGTCACTAATATTACGTTTGCAGCATCCCTTTTGTCCCTCTTGCTTGGTGTGGTTTGGTTTGGTTTTTGGTTAATTGACCTTCCATTCTATCTACATTGTTCAGTGAAGTTTTGTGACTAACATCACATTCTTTTTTTCTTTTTTTTCCTTCTCTTATTCAGAGGTCCTCTGGTCTCCCTTTGGGGATACCTGAACATATATTTTAACATAGACTATAATTTGTTTGCTCTTTAACCTGTTTTTTGGGCCACCTGCATAGTATTCTGAAGATTTACCCTTAAAACCCTTCTCCTGACCTGATTGCTGGGGGCAGTTCAGCATCTATGATTAAAGATAGATATCAAATATTTTTCTCAGAATAGGTATCCCTCCATGTTCTAGAATAGTTCCATAAAAAATACAAAAAAAACCAAAAAAAC
>PITB01031279.1:0-16046 GCA_004024585.1 Paradoxurus hermaphroditus | reverse complement strand
TTCTCAGCAATTGTATTTCTTATCAGCAGTCCACAATCGGCAGAAGGCCAGGGCAGCTATCTTTAACCCAGTATCTGTCCATTGTTTAACAGAAAAAGAGAACTTAGCTTCAAACTAAGGCAGAGCTGCCATCTGGACATAAAATTTAAAACCGCTCTCTTCACCAGGACTTCCCGGCCAGCCACAAGTCATCCACGTACTGAAGCAGGACACATTCATATTGATCCGCTGGGAAGGCTTTTAAGTCAGAGGCTAATGCAGTGCTGAAAATGGTTGGGGAGTTTTTGAACTCCTGAGGCAACCTAGTCCAAGTTAAATGGCCTTTGTCACCATTTTTAGGATCTTCCCATTGGAAGGCAAAGATCAAGTGGCTCTGGGGGGTGGGGGTGGGGCGGACAGGCGAATACAGAAAAAGGCATCCTTAAGGTCCAAACAGGTAAAAAAGGTGGCTTCAGCAGGAATGAGCCCAATACCCCCAAAAGTGTATAGGGGATTGGGACCACTGGGTGTATGGTGACAGTTACCTGGTTTACTGCTCGCAGGTCCTGAACCGGCCTATAGTCATCTGTGCCCGGTTTTTGGACAGGTAAGAGGGGTGTGTTCCAAGGCAACCAGCATGGCCGGAGGATCCCATACTTTTAAAGACTCTCCAGGTGTTTCTGGATCCCGACCTGTGCCTTGCAAGGGATGAAGTATTGTCTCTGGCGAGTGGGTTCTGCCCCAGGCTTTAATTCTACAACCACGGGGGGTATGTTTCGTGCCAGCCCTGGTGGGTTATCCTCAGCCCACACCCCTGGGACTTTAAAAGGAAGCTCTGGCACCAGTTGCGGGTTTTCCTTGAGATGCCATTCCTCCCCCTGGGGAATTGTAAGAGGCATAATCTTTACTTCTGGTTTTTGTAGGGTCAGAGCAGGCTGTCCCTGAGAGTTGAAAGTTATCTGGGCTTGGAGTTTCCTAATAGGTCACAGCCCATTAGAGCCACAAGGCAGTCGGGGAGGTATAGGAATTCATGGATGACTTCATGGCCACCTAAACTGCATCGCCGAGGTAACAGGAAGGGACAGTGTGTCCAACTATGACCCCCATCATGGTTGCTTGTCTCTGTGAGAGGGGGCCCACGGGTCATGTCACTACTGAGTGTTCTGTTCCAGTATCTACCATAAAATAATGGGTTGGCCCCCTACCTTCATTCGGATCATGGGCTCCTGGGGGCCTAACGAAATAGAGCCCAACTAGGTCTGTCCTGGTCCTCTTCATAGCCCTCCATGGCGGCTAGCCCCACAATATCATTTTTGGGGTCCCCATGGGAATGTGGGACCAGTTGGTATTGGCCCTGGACTACATAGCCTCTTTTTTTTCTTTCTGGGATCTTGCTGAGAATTGTCTGGTCGCTGGGAGCACTCACTTTTCCAGTGGCCCTCCTGACGGCAGAAAGCACACTGATTCTGTCCTAGTTTTGATTTAGAGCAAGAGCCTCCTCCCCATCGCTCCCCTTTCTGGCCTTGGCCCTTTCCCTGTGGGGTACTCTTCTGGGGGTATCTAGACTGCTCCACCAAGGCGGCAGCCAACAAGTCTGCCTGTTTTTGCATGTTTCAGCATTCTTCCTTCTGTGCCACCTGGTCACGGTTAACAAACACCTGGGTTGCTACTTCTAGCAACTGACTGATATTCATGCCAGTGAAACCTAGTTTTTGCAGCATGTGCCGAATGTCTCCCTGGGCCTGAGCTACGAAAGCTGCATTAATCATCCACTGGTTGGTGGGTGCTTCTGGATCATAGGGAGTGTAGAGACAAAATGCCTCACATAGTCTCTCATAAAATTGGCTTGGGCTTTCCTCAGGCCCTTGGAGCACTTCTGATGTTTTACTCATATTTATGGCCTTTCCCCCCCTTTCTTTATGCCATTTAGAAGGGTTTCTTGATATCGTTCAGTCCTTGCAAGCCCTCCATCCATACTTAAGTCATTTGGGTCCCATTTGGGGTCCTCCCCAAGGAAATGAGCCCGACCGAGCGTAGGCCTGGGGGTCTAGTGTCCCAGCCAGGGCATTTTCCTCTAACCATTTTAAGGTTGCCTGAGTAATTCGGCGATGTTCCCCTGTATTGAAGAAGGTCAAAAGGAGTTGGCAGCGGTCCATCCAGGTAGGTTTGTGGGTCTGAATAATGGACTACTTAGGTCAGTCATAGCCTGAGGCTTCTCTGTATAGTAGGGGGTATGATGCTTCCAATTCAGGAGATCCGTAGTGGTAAAGGGTTGGTACATAAAAATACATTGGCCCCCTTGGATCCGGCCTTCCTGATCATAATAGAAGGGTCCCCCGGTTTCCCTCAGGGGCATCTGTAGGGCTCCCCAGTGTGGCTGCAGGGAGGGGCTGCCTCTGCTGACCTTATTTCTCTAGTCTCCATTCAGGTGGCACTTGTGGAGTTAAGACCGGTGGTTCGGGTGAGTCAGTCACCTTTGGGGAGGTCAGTGGTGCTAGGGTCTCAGGGCTGGGAGCAGACTCTGGTGAGGTTTCTGTAGTTAGGGCTGCTGGAGGCACAGGTGGCAATGAGGAGTACCATGGAACATATGGTGGTGGGATTTCTTCAAGTTCTCCAGACAGTATGGGCTTTTTAAAGGAGGCCGGGATAGGACCAGGTCTTGCCAACAGTCAATGTAAGGAAATTGGTCGGGGTGGCCTGGGTCCCCTGCAATGACCCTGAATACTCGGCCAACTAGTTCCTTATCAAGTGAGCTCTCGGAGGGCCAGCCCACCCCAAATGATGGCCACTCTATTTCACAGAATGTCCAGAGCTTTTCAGGAGTTAATTTCACACCATAATTTCCTGAATATCCCTTTCTGAAATTTCTCAACATACAGTCTAAGGGAGTCGGTTTACTCTGCTTTCCACCCATTTCCTCCCCCTAACAGACGACTTTCATGCACAGGAGGGGGAAAACAAAGGAAGGAGGGGGACTAGTTTGGAGAGGACGCACACCCGCTTTGTCCATTTCCGGCTGCTCTCCTCTTGGAGATATTTCTCCAATGCCTCTTAGCTTTGGCGGGTTCAGTTTCAATCACTGACCCAGATCAGACTCCCAAGGAAGTCTGTCACTGCCTTAAGCCATATGAGGTGTTTCTGAACTGTGGATTGGGACTCTACACTCGCTTTGGCCCTTGGCCTTCCCGTTGTCTGTCTCATTCACACACATTCATACAACAACTCCAGCCCACCGCCCTATACTCAGCACCTTAGAGTTGCAGCTTTGTTCCTCGTCCCTTGTGGAAGTACTAGTGCAACTCTGGGAGGTGATCAGGCTCCCCTTCTGCCTCTTAGGGGTAGGTTTACCAAAACAAACTTGGGTTCCTACCAGTCAGATGGGCGGCACTCCTCAAACTGGTTCCTGGGCCTCAAGGGTTCTGTTAGCACTGCGGGGCCCTTGTCCTGGTGCAACAGGATAGGCTAGTCCCCTACGCCCAAGAGGTCTGTTGGCTCCAGGTGAGGTCACTTCTCCCGGTGTTCCAAGGCTTGTGCCCTGGTGGCAAAGGAGGTGGAAATGCACCATCTCCGAATCCCGGATGAGTCCCCAAGAAATGTTGCAGGATTCTCGCACAGAGAGTCATGACACCGAGGCTTTTTATCCAGGAAGCAACTTTTATTTGTGCTGGCACCGCTCAGTTGGGTTTGTACCCAAAGAACTGAGCACCTGTATTACTTGATATAGTTTTTTTTTTATACATTTTCCATTTCTTTGTCTCCCATATATGGCAACACACATAAACATGTGTTCTGATTAAGTTTTCTCAGTTTACAAGGTCATGGGGGATGTAGGCACCTGGGCACATATCCAGGAGACCTTGAAGTTTTCTTCTCCTTTTGTTTTTTCTCTCTCTCCTTAAGAAGGGGTCTCTACCACTACCACACTAATACCATTATTTTGACATTCTGATATTATAGGGTTCATTTGTTTTTGGTTGGGCTAAAGATACCCTGGCATTTACCTCTCTATGAAGCATTATCACAGCTTCATTCTCTGGAGTTAATACCGAAAAGACGTATTTGTCCTAGGAGTAGGAAGATTTTGTTCATCCTCCCCAAACCAGATGCTGGAACCAGTCAAATTAAGCCCTTTTAGCACCAGGCTTTTATACTAGAGACCTTTCAGTTGGTCTTGGAATTTAATTGCTTGTTTCAGTAACTATGTGTGGACAATAACCTTCAAAGTGCCAAAAATGAATGGATGAATAAAGCATAAGAATTCTCTGTGGAGAAGCCCTGCTGTGTGCTTAGGGCAACAGAGGGCCTCTGGTTAGCAAGATCAGTAGGTGCACTAGGCATGTAGTCCACGTGACTGGATAATCTGAAGGTGGAGGAGCTAAGTTGTACAGTCAGCTGGGAGGGTTTCTGCCTCCCAATGGAGGGGCTTCCAACTGAGTCTGTTTGAACTGGGAGGAACCTTGTCCCAGGAGCTGAGCCAGTTGTGCGATTTGTGCACTAGGACAACTGTGTGGGCAGTGGATATTACATTAATATTCTAGTCTCCTCAGTCTTCCTACAGCAAGGAAAAGGGCATGTGTTCCCCAAGGTACAGAGGCAAGTGCCCTATTTTCACCTTGTTTCTCCCTCCCTTCTCTACCCCGGGTGAAATGAGAGGCTCTACTTTTGACACCAGGACAAGTGTATAAATGTATTCTGGGTAAAACACCCTATGACCTTGTCTTCACTTTGGCTTCTGATATATTCCTATGACTTCATTGATAGCATAGTGATAACCTGAGAATCCTTAACTTCCCTCAGCCTGACACATTGAAACTTCAAATATGTATCTATTTACTTAAATTTAATTCACCAAAATCAGGTTTATCAATTGGATAATTTCTGAATGACCTGTTAGAAAAATGTTTCTTTAAACATTTATAAAATTTCGAGTACTTCATATTGTTTGATTTTTGAAACTTTTAAAGATCTGTATACAGTTTAGTTACCTGGATCTTAATTTATTTTGCTAAGAGCTTTTTAAGGTTTATTGCATTTCTTTCTCTATCACACCCCCACATCCAACTTGGTGAGAGCTGGGGCTGAGTAAGGGGGATCCTTTATTTGGGGGAGCATATCAAGAGGAAAGTTCAAGAGGTTGGACATAAATGCCCATGTACATATTGGGTGAATTAACTTTTGATGAATTAGCTCTTAGTAAACTGGCTTCCTTCCTGCAACTGAGGAACTAAATCTAAAAGGTTGCCTATGGCTTTTCATAGGTGCATTATTTTTTTTCCAAATAAGAATCAATTTCCTAGCAAGTAGAATAAAATTATGCTAGAAAAAGGAGTTCAGAAGAACAGGGGGACTTGTGCAGTGCACATGGTTATGTACAATTAGAGAAAGGTGTGTTAACATGAAAAATAAGCCTCCTGTTAGATTAAAACATGCAAAACCACATGCACGAGGAGCTAGTGTTATGGAGATCTTGCAATGATTTAAAGTGACATATGCTTGGGATTACAAAAGGGTTCTATGAGAGTAACCCTGCCAGTCCTACCAAGGATGATTTCAAAGCTCACTGGAAAGCAGAATTTTCCACTAAAGAGGTTGTTTTTCTTCTGGTTAAAAAAGAAAACCCTATTGGAGAAATGATAGTGCTAAGTTATCCAGCGGTACTGAGACTGTCAGAAAGCAGTAGCTGTTGCTAGAAGCAAGAAAGCCTAAAGACAAAACTGATTAGAGTTTGGACACTGATGACAGCTGAGAATGGAAGTCCTAATTCTGGAGGGTGCATTTGCTCTTATGGAGTGAAAGCATTCAAAGATGAGGGAGACTTAACAACAGATTTCTTTCTTCTTTTCCACAAGTAAATTACCAGCATACAATTCAACACGCATTGTTTTGCAAATGCAGGCTGATTTCCCTCTTGCTATGTTATATCTATTTTTCCATGACAATTAGTAGGTAAGGAAATTAAAATTAAAGAAAATTTAAACTCCAAAGAAATTAATTTGTAAGTTATTAATATTGCTGACACAATTAAAAGACAACTATGCTTTTAGAGTATCATTGAATAGTTTATTGATTGAATGTGACTTAAGCAAAGAAAGAACAATGAGTTATTTTATCACAAATATACACTTACACTCTTCAGATTTGTCTGTTGTATCCACCAGAAAGGGCAAAAAGTGGAAACATAATTAGATACAAACAGCACAGAATTAACTTTTACAAAGAGAAAAATAAATTCAGTAAGGCCGAGGTTTTTTAAAAATTCTAGCTAGAAATTCTTCATGCTGTTTTAGTATACTCTAAGGTGATAGCACCATCTCGTATGAGTATAAGAAAATCTAGAGCAGTTAGGCAAAACATGGTCCAAAGTGAAACTTCAGAAAGCAAGGGGAGTCTGCTCATGTGGAAACCTTCATTAGGATCCTTACAAATTCACCCAACTCATTTCTTCAGTATGAAAGGGCATTTTTTTAATTGCCTTTGTTTCAATTATAAGGCTATGACAAAACCACAGGTTTTCATCCCACTTGAAAAACAATACTGCCATTTTTGATGATCAGGGTAAGAGTGGCATTTTCCCTAAGTCTGCAACCTTGTCTGTCTCTGCACACTCCTCATAGAGTCTCGATTTGTTTTTGAGGTGGCTTATACCCTCGGCTATGCTGCCTACACATGCTTCTGCCAGCCCTTGACTATCATTCTCCTTCCATCTTGGGTTTGAGGATGTAAGAAGGCTTTTGCTGGTTTAGTTTCATTTAAACTTGGCATCTTTAAAGATAATTTCTTCCTAAACAGGTCTATCCTCTGGCTGAATTGTTTTACCATTATTAACTGACTCCAAGGACTTTCCTCATGTTTTTCATTTGTATTAGTTCTATTGCACAACGTGTACAATCCCTTAGATGTTTTATATTCACTTTGTATCCAGCATTTTCAATTTTAATGGTATATTTACACTCTGTTTATTTCTCTTATTTCCTAAAGAGTGTCTCCAGAAGAGTTATGGATATGGTTATAAAACCCAATAAAGATGCATTTGTCAAAATGATTTATTTTCTAAACTCTGTCCCTGTTCATAAAAGAATCCAGATTTCTGCAGATATTTGACTACTGTAGTGGAAATGATAAGAAGTGCAAGAGTCATCCAGACACAAATATTACAAAGAGCACATGAGAAAAAGCAGTGTTGCTTAATGCTAAATTGTTTCTTCTCAAAAGATGAGGCAATCACCTGTGTAGAAAAATTAATCCTAAAGCATGTTAAATCATCAGACATGATAAAAGTTGGCTTTTATGATTCATGATAATTCACTTGGAAAACTAGAAGCTATAACTAAATAGACTTGTGAGAGCAACTCACAACTGGGTAAGTTCATTTTACTTTCAAATTCAGTAGACAAGCCAAATGCTTCACACACAAAACAAGTCTCCAAATTTATTATAAAACTTATGTTTTTAAGTCATGAAGCCTCAGTACCATAGTGTGATTTTAATATACCACCTGGTAAGTAAATAAATGACTTTGAGCAAAACCTTATGATAAAAGAAAAGTTTGTCCTCAATTTTTTGTCCCCTTTCCTTAACATCATATTTTCACAAAATTTAAGGCCAAAAAAAAAAAAAAATTCTTGCCCCCTGGATGTTCCATACAATATGGCCACAATAATAATAGGAAACTTGTCTCATCCTGGCTTAGCGGTCACAAGCAAAAATATCTGGAAATACCAGACTTGAGTTTTTCCTTACTTGTTCAATAGAGTAATTTAAATGTCCTTTATGTGCTTGCAATCAACTGTGACTACCAGTTTTTTTACACCTTATATTTTTTATCTTTCCTCTGACACTGAAGTCAGAATCCACTCATTTTCTGGTCACTGTGTTTGTTCACTTCCACCGGAGAATTTGTTTCTGTTGTGTCTTTTTTCATCATCATGTTGGCTCCCAGATTAGGACAGTTGTGAGGATTTGTGGTTGATGAAATTGATTTCATTTTTTTTTTCACTCAACTTCAGTGGGCACTATGCTCCATTTCTTTTCTTAACCTATGTTTTCATGGTCCTCTCATTTTGAAGATACCTGAAAACATTTCTTTTCCCTAGGACTCTCTTTACAAGTCACTTTGGGCTGGGCTAAAAGAGAATCTGATTGATGCAATGGAATATAAACAGATAGCCTGAGGATTAGCCCTAATGTATCCAGTTGTTAGTAAACAAGATTTGTTTCCTGGCTTGCCTTCAGCCTCCTGGTAAGGCAAGTCTATAATCAAGGAACAGGCTTGGAAACATCTAATTTTGCCATGGGTATAAAGCTTAATTCTGTACAACTTTCATTCTGTAGACAATGTCAAGGTACAAACCAGATTATTTGCTTATTGCCGAAATATTTCCAGGAGTTTTACATGCATGTATTTGGTGGGCCGCAATAGCATATAATCACATGAAAAATGTAAACACCCACATTTTTCTCTAATACAAATCAATATGTCCTTGGGATCCATGCTTATATTTTTATATGACAAATTAGACCTAATTTAAATTAAGATGGAATTGAAAATTGAAAAACCACAGTATTCCATTCAGCCTTCATCTTTAAAAAGTACTTGGCCACCGTCTATCAAAATACCCTCAAATTAATACAGTGTTGTTAGTCTTCATTTTGCTGTTGAGGAAATGAAGGACAGGGAGTGTGAGTAACCTGGGATTACACAAAAAGTCAACAGCAAAACTTGGACAGAAAAAAAATATTACCAGCTCCCTAGATACCTTGGTTATTTGGTTTGTTTATTTATTGTTTATTGAACACTGATATCTCCTATTACAAAGAAAAAATTTAGCCTGCTGATTTAGCATATCTCCTGATACGAAGATAATTTAGACATTATTTGTATAGTTTATTAAAGACATTGTAAAATGGTGCTTCTTTGAGTCTACATAGAAAAACCCTTTTTGGAGTTTTTGGAGCTAATGTTATATGTCAAGATCATAGTCATTCAGATTCTTTCAGCACCAGCAGAACAGAGTTAGGAAAATATCTCAGGACAGTTGTTTGAATGAACATATGTATAAAGTATAAAAAAATCCTCTAAATTCATTTTTTAAAACATTTTTTTAAGTTTACTTATTTAGTAATCTCTACCCCCAGTATAGGATTGAACTTATGGCCCTGAGATCACGAGTTGCATGTTTTTCCAAATGAGCCAGCCATGTGCCCCTCTAAATTCATTCTTTAATCAAATAATTATTGAACACTTACTATGTGTAGAGTTTATTCTGGGTTTTTGATACAGGAAAAAGGTGTACTTAAAATTGCAGTAGTGGGAGGGGCCCCTGGGTGGCTCTGTCATTAAGCATTTGACTCTTGGTTTGTGAGGTTGTGATCACAACTCAGGTTGTGATCTCATGATTTGTGGGTTCTAGCCCCACGTGCTGATGGCACAGAGCCTGCTTGGGATTCTGTCTCCCTCTTTCTCTACCCTTCCTCTGCTTGCTCTTTACCTCTATCTTTCAAAAAATAAACAAACATTTAAAAAATGCAATACTGGGAAAATGTGTACTTAATACTTTCAAAATTAGGAGAAAGTAGTAGAGTTCAGGGTGTATCTTGAAATCCACAATCAATTCTATTAATCCCTTTTGATTTTGCTATTCTTGTTTATAAACTCATTACCAAATAATTGATTTAAAATACTGCCTGCTTCTGGTCTGAATGTTGCCCTTTGTACCATGTTAGAAAATATATGAACTTCCCTTTTTGCGTGTTTTATGTCTCCACTGTCAATTCCCAATTAAATTCTTCTTCTCTGATTTGATTTCTTCTGTTTTTTTTTTTTTCTGAAGTTTATTTATTTATTTTGAGAGAGAGAGAGAGAGAGAGAGCACATGTGCCTGTGCCCAGAGAGGGAGAGAGGGAATCCCAAGCAGGCTCTGCACTGTCAGCATGGAGCTTGATTTCACAAACCCGTGAAATCATGACCTGAGCTAAAATCAAGAATCTGACGCTTAACTAACTGAGCCACCGAGGTGCCCCTCTGATTGATGATTTCAATTTTCCTCCTTTTGTTAACTTTCTTTCAGATTATCTATTCTATCTTATGGGGTTTTTTTGGAT
This sequence comes from Paradoxurus hermaphroditus, assembly GCA_004024585.1. Taxonomy (NCBI): domain Eukaryota; kingdom Metazoa; phylum Chordata; class Mammalia; order Carnivora; family Viverridae; genus Paradoxurus; species Paradoxurus hermaphroditus. Next base: position 5,966 of record PITB01031279.1, on the reverse strand, counting down.
CATATTTATTTGAAACATTGCTGAGATCAAGGCAATAACACTTGACCTGATAGCAGAGATTGTTAGAAGTTGATTTCTTTTTGAAAAATAGACATTTCTAGAAAGTGTTGTTTATAAAACCAACTTTTGTTCCTTAGTGAGAATTTGTTCAGCTTTTGCTTTAAGAATATTTTATCTGCTCTTGGTACTTCATAATAAATTATATCACTTATTTATATATTTTATTTTCCTGAGGAGAAATGTCTATTAAATGGTTTCTAGAACCCAGAAAGAAAACTTGACTATCTCATTCCTAGGTGGGAGAAAATGTGTTTGATTCCCTTTAATATGTTGAGAAAAGGAATTTAAGATTTCTCAAACATTAATCAGAGTATATTGGCATCTGATAGCCCATGACATATTATATGCAATAATGAATCTCTCTTCTGCAGTAAAATTAGTCAAATTGACAAAAGATGATCTTTTGTCATTTTCACGTGAAGTAACCTAATAGTATCTACCAAGTGAGTATTTCTTGTCAATATTGTGAGTTTTAAAGGAATAGGCATACTTACATTTGATATTATTTTGGAACACATTTTAAAAGGGCACTAAAAAAGGAAAGATTCATGGCAAGATACACTACTTCTCTCATAAATCTCCCAAAGATAATTATTATTGCTAAGATGTATTAAAATTCATTTGATCTTCAAAAATGTATTAAAATTTATTTGATGACTTGTTTAGAATGGCTCCTTTTTTACATCCATTGTAAACCCTGATTTCACATATATTCCTATAAACCAACATTTTTACTTCTAATGTATCAACTGAAGTTCTTATAATTGTGAATTTCATAAGCACAAAAAGAAAATACATCAGTTTTTTAATGTCATATAAAAATAACATTTAAATTTAACCTATATTTCTGGTATTTAAAGAGTATTTCTCCTTAAGAATATGTATTTTTAAGTATATATATGTAAGAGACCACCATTGTCAAAAGGTTGAACACTATCAGCATATAGGTATTATTCACCTTTGGTTTGAGTTTTTGTAAGATGAATAAGGTCAGTGTTCCACATTTATGTACATATGTATTTTCACTGTCATTTGTCTTGCAATGACTACTACAAATGAAATATTCAAGGCATATTCATGAAAATGGTTCCTTAACTGTATTTGGGAGGAAGACTTGAAGTCAAATATTCTTTTTTTTTTTTTTAATTCCTCCTTTTCACAGACCCCATCATGAGTTTTCCACTGATCCCTTCATTTTGATGAATGTTACTTCCTTCAAATATCCTTTCTTCGGTTTTCTGGTGCCTCTCTAACTAATCCTTACAACTCTTGGGTTACTTCACTTGAAAATGACAAAAGATCATCTTTTATCAATTTGACTATTTTCACTCCATAGGAGAGATTCATTATTGGAGCACCTCAGTGGCTCAGTCAATTGAATGTCCGACTTCAGCTCAGGGCATGATCTCATGGTTTGTGAGTTTGAGCCCAGAGTTGGGCTCCCTGCTGTCAGTGCAGAGCCTGCTTCAGATCCTCTCTCTCTCTCTCTCTCTCTCTCTTTCTGCTCCTCCCATGCTCGTGCTCTCTCTCCCTCTCTCAAAAATAAAATAAACATTAAAAAAAGAGATTCATTATTGTGTATGTCATGGGTTATCACAGTGTATCAATATTTTGAAATTTCCCCTCAAATCTACCTAGGTTTACTATACGTTTTTCACATTGCATATAATTTAGCCTCAGAATAATTTCTATTTCTTTATAATTACATGATGGTGGGTGGCCATTCTCTATAGTATGTTATAGAATTGGTTGGTATAACATGGTATAGACAACAAGTCCAATAGACAGAAACCAGAGAGTAGAAAGGTCAAGTTTGTCTGGAGTCTCAGTAAGTGTTTCCTAGAAAAGTTGATAATGTGAATTAGATTCTTTTCTTGGATAAGTGTAGTATTTTGAAAATGTGATTTCACAGTATAAGCAAATGTGTCATATGTAGGACAAGACACATACCAGAAGTTTGGTTCAAATGTTTTGTATTGGAGAATATTAATAAATACGAACTAATAGGTAAAGAACCAAAGTTTATGTAGAAATAATCCTTAAAAATTCTTACTATTTGAAAATGTAATTAGTTTTGAACTGCTATCACTATGGCTTTGGCCTTCATTATTTCTAGACTTATTAAAAATGAAAATAAGAAAAAGAAAGAGAGTCATAAATTTCTGTCCTTTGAAGTTGTCTCTCTTTTCAACTCTGGTTGCCACATCTGGGTAGTTGCTCTGGGAAATTTTTCTTGTTTTTCTCCATAGGATTTCCTCTTTCTCCTCTTGGGAGGTTATGTCTGATTTTGAAGTTGATTTCTGGCTTGTGGGTAAGTCCTCAGGACTTCAGGGAGTTGGTTCAGAGAGACCCAGGACTTGTGCTTCTTCAGCTACATCTCCTTCCAGAGCTGTTCCATTCTCCTGGGAGGACCTAGCAATAAGGAAATGACAGTACCAGTAAATACCCCAAGAGTCTATAACTTGTTTTCTAAATCTTTTCCTTTCCTCCTATCAGGACCTAAAGGTGCCTAGAGAAATGAATGATTTCAGGACTGGGATATAGAAAGAGTAAGATAAACCTGGGGTATTTTGCACTAAACAACAAACACAAACACAAACGCAAACACAAAACTTCCTTTAAATCATAAATGTTTCAAAAGGTAGTTGAAATATCCCTTATGGAAAGCATAAGGTGATCTTTTGAGCTATTTTGTTTACAGGGTAAATGCAGTAATAACACTTTATTGTTATAGTGAAAATTATTCCTCTGTACACTTGAATTTTTTTATTTAAATAGTTTATTTTCAAATTGGTTTACTTATAACACCCAGTGTTCATCCCAACACGTGCCCTCTTTAATGCCTGTCACCCCCTCTCCCCCTTCCCTCACCCCCCTCCCCCTCAGTTTGTTCTTAGTCTTTGAGAGTCTCTTATGTTTTATCTCCCTTCCTCTCTGTGTCTTTTTTTCCTTTCCCCTCTTCCCCTCCCCCCTGGTTTTTGCTTAGTCTCTCAAAATCCACCTATGTGTGGAAACATATGGTATCTGTCTTTTTCTGACTGACTTATTTCACTTATCATAATACCCTCCAGTTCCATCCATGTTGCTATGCATGGCCAGATTTCATTTTTTTCTCATTGCCATGTAGTAGTCCATTGTATATATGTGCCACGTCATCTTTATCCATTCGTCAGTTGATGGGCACTTGGTCTCTTTCCATGATTTGGCTATTGTCGAAATGTACACTTGTATTTTAGTGTTCACTGAATCCACTCATCTGACTGGCTGTATGGCTGTTGGAAGGACAAGGGCCATATGTATCTTTTGTACTTTGTTTGGAATTACCTGATCTATAAAAGCAAAATGATATAGATGGCAAAGATGGGTTATGGTCATTGTTTTCTCTCCCTTTTCAGAAATCTCTTTCTGCTGGAAGCATCTCCCTCACATGTGCAGATACCTCACATGTCTCCTTGAGGGTTTCCTTCTACTGTCCTCAGGAAATAGATCATATGTGTCAGAACTTGACCTAGGGGTGCCTTTGCCTCTCAAAAGTCCCCCTTTATCATTGCTTCTCAGCTTGGCTTCATTGTTGTAAATATCTTGGATATTAATCTTCCTAAGAACTATATGACCATGAAGGTAGCCTCATCTTATCCCTTTGAGAGGCCTATACCTCTTAATTGGTATTCCTAAGAAGTTCAAAGAATAAAGCTCTAATGGCATAATTTCAGGCAAATTGCCAGGTTGAGATGAGAGAAGTAATTCTCATGATGCTTTCCAATCTACACCACATTGGTGTTGGTTTATTCTTTTTGCTGATAATATTGCTCCTGCCAAAGTTGCCTTCTATTCGTGCTGATGAGTAAATAAAATGATATCACTCTAGGCTTTTTTCCATTGAAGAAAGAAAGGAAGAGGAGATTATGAATGATAATGAATGACTTTTCCATAATCTATTTAAACATTTTTAGTCTCTTCTATTTGAAAATAATGTATTCTAATAGAGATGACTTACTTCTTACTTCTTTTGGCACCCTTAAAATAGTGAATTTTAATAGTTTCCTGTATATCTTTAGACAGTTGGATCTAGGAACTTGCTCATGTGTGTCTTTCTGTGCACATAATTGTGAACTTACTAATAGATAAAAGAGGACAGGCCAAAGTATGGAGTAGAGAGAAACTAAAAGGGTTGGCAGCTTTATCAAAAGAAATTAGCTGCTATATTTTGTCGATTTTAAAATCTTATAAAATATGTATTCGATGATATGTTCCAGGAATCTGGAAAGAAAGACAGTGGCTGCTCATTCTCTTACCCATTTACTTCCTTATTCTCTCATTCTGCCCGGTGTAAGAGACCCTTGCTACTGTCAGCAGTGTGTTCCCATGATGAGAGCGTTCACGAAAAATAAGGGAAAATAAGAAAATGTATATATGGAAAGCAACACAGCAGAAATTGTAGCTAATGTATAGCTAAATTGAACTAAATGATATATGACACTTGTCTCACCTTAAGAGTGACATTTGAGCCTTGTTATTATTCGGTTCAGAAACATTGTTTTGTTTTTTTTTTTCTCCCCCCTTAGAAAAGGGAAAGAAAATAAGTTTAATAGAATTTTAGAAAGGAGAATCTTGTAGAACTTCAGTTTACATTTTTAAATAAATAAGAAAGTTAGGTTTCCTTAAGAGCTTTGAGATAATGAGAGCAAATACAAATTAAAAATAAGAGACTTACTTCTCCCAACTGAAAATTAAGGAAGAGATTTCCCACCACCTCTCTTTTCCTAGAGCATTTACTTTAGAAAACTTGTAATGTTGAGGTCTTTCTTGGTCACTTTGAAATGTATATTGATTTTTAAAAAAATAATGTCTTACCAGCTGTACAACCCAGGAATATCTTTCTCAAGGACCTGGGAGTCACCCCCTTGACATGTAACCATCAGGGAAGATAGAACACCCATTATTGAGGGAGATAGGAGCCTAACTTTGGTGGGTGCCTGCATGCACAATGTAACACTACTTCTTGTCATAAAGATAGAAGAAGTTTATTTTTCCTTTGGACAAAGACAATTAGCAAACACAGATTGTCACCCCAATTATCAGGTGAATTTAGGATGAACTGTGGGTGACAGATGGCACTATCAAGTCCTCTTAGTTGAGGACTAGTTACGGGTTTTTGTTTTTATTTTTGAGAATATGTATGTAATGGGTCTATTGGCTATATAAAAGGCTGAACCTTCTTTCTGCATTTTGTAATGTCTTAGCAGATTTCCTGTGATGTGTATCACATTGTGCTTTAATGCTAATGCTTATTCAGTAGTAAAATTGTCTTTGTTCTCTTCTACCTTTGCAGAAAGATTTTCTGGTTTGGAAGGAGATTTGTTTTTTAAATTCTATTTCTTCAACCATGTTTTGGATAAAAATCTTTAAAGTGTTAACATTTAGCACTGCTTGGTTTTAGATCTTTCATGGGCAGTATTTGCAAGGTCACCTAACTAGTAAGTTATGAAACCAGGATTTGAAGCCAGGCATAATGAATAACCTGCATATACATTTCACCAGAAGTTGCACTGCCTTCGTACACAAAACATGGGTGGGTTCTAGTACAGCATTTTAGTCAGAATTCTTATCAAGATGGTAACTGCTTTGTTAGGTTATTTAGGCATAATGTAATGGTTGGGATTTCCATTTGCCTTACTAATTTTGAAAGAAAATCTCCGTAAGTGTGAATTACTTTGAGTTTTTTGACCAGCAATTTGGGATTGCAGGTAACTCCTATTTATGTAGCACTTTGCATCAGTACCAGCCTTTAAATTGGTGAAGAAATGATGAGAACATTGAAAAAAATACCCATTACCTTCATTTGAATGTAAATTCTACTAATCTAATTCTCTTCTGGGTTTCTGAAATCTTTTAGATTTTTTTTT